>JAQFZN010002366.1:0-11611 GCA_034687075.1 Geophilus carpophagus | reverse complement strand
GCAGTACACACTTTCCTGATTGTGATTTTTGATTGGTTGAAAAACAAACCTACATTTGCCTCTTTTTGACATTTTTTTATTTTAAGATATTTTTACAAGACAACTTCCCGAGCAACGCCGGGTTAAAAAGCTAGTTATCTATATATTTATAACACGTCGTACTTGTTAAAAAATCAGATTAAACCTTCAGGTTTCTCCCTCATGGTCACTAAAGATAAAGGAATCAGCAATAAAAAAACGGATTTCACATTGTAAAACGGTGGCAATCGTAAATCTAAGAAGTTACAAGTCGATTCTTTGAGATATCAAAGAAGCTTGAAGCTGCAGCAATACTATGTTCAATGGCGAGGTCGTAAATGGAGAAATAAACTTTTTGGAATTGTCAATTGCACTTGAAGATTGTAACATTTTGACTGCTAACAAATGGTTATGTATCGATAAATAAAAAAAATTTATTGCTTTCATTATTTGATGGCAATGCATTCAAGTTGGCCTTAAACCTCTTTAATTTTAAATCTTTTTTACTGCAAATACACCCATTTTACTTTAGTGGTTCAGATTCAAATAACTTTGAAACGTTTTGACACAAGTTAAAATTTAAACTGCTCAAAAAAAAATATTTTTAAAAAAATCTTGTTTTGAAAAAGATTATATTTTCATAATAACCAATTTCTTAACAATTTGAGTCACTCTTAAATGATACCTGACACGAGTGTAACACAATTGGGCACTTGACAAATCGACATTACACATTCGTCTAACACAACTCGCGGTTTTGGAATGCACCTAATGTCTTTATTGGTAATTCTACTGTCTTTTAATGCATATTTAAAGAGTTCAACTTCAGATACGAGGAAATAACCTAAAGCTTTCAACCATCACAGACATGAAGAGAAGTGTGTTATAACTAGGAGTATACAAGACACAAATGTTCTATCACATGAAGCATTTGCTTGGCAGCTTAATGCGACACTCTAGACCTATTGGCCTAAAAGTCTGATGCAGCTGTTGTCAGATTAACAAATTTGATGCAGGATATAAAATCAGATGAAATTGCAGTTTTAGTTTAACTGGGTTTCTTCTAATAACATGGCGCACACCTGCATTGCAAATTTGTATAAAAATAATTGTAAGTTTAATTTAAAAATAAAGTAAAAAAACGACTTGATAATGGAAATAATATTTGGACACTTGTAATTTTTTATGACAAAACTCATGTCGTGTTACATATTGAAGAATTGTTCTTTTGAAAATAAGCTTTTGCTGACTTGAAAGGTGTGAAATAAAGACAGCTCAGGTCCAGCTGTCAACCTTCCAGGGGATGATTCTCTCTTTCTCTTGCTCCTATTTTTTATTTCTATCCCTTGTTGCCAAAGCTAAAGCACTGAATTATGTCTGATGTCCAGTCTGTGTCCTATTTTGAGAAGAGGTTGTTGTCACTCAACTGTGGACTCTGAGGAAATTGGTTTTTGTAGTCGATTCCTTTCTCCCTCTACTGCAAAAGTCTCGGCTTGAACGTAAATAAAACATCAACGATTATGTGGGGTCCATTTGATTTTTTTTCTATTTTTTTTCTTACCATTCTCTATTAACTTAATGGAAAACTTTTCAAATAAGCTATTGTAATTGAATTTTGAATGAAATTGAGTGGTTTCTTCTCTGTAAAAGTAAACAATTATTATAACTTAATTAAGTGTGGGTCTTGAGGGATTTGTTGAAGGGTAGAAATCATTTATTTTTAATGCAGTTAATAAATTTGGTTAAAAACAAATTGATTAGAAGTTGATAATTTAGTATTTAACTATGAATTTTTATTTTATTTTTTTAAATCAATTTTTGTAATTTGGTTAAGAATCAAAGAAAAATGCGTAAAGTATGATAATAAATGAATGTAATTAATGTGATTAATCATTAGTTATGTTGGATGTAAATCAAAAGTGACTTGACATTTGTTCAAATTATCCTAGGTTTGTAAAAGCTTTTAAAATGTCAAAGATATTCAAAGAAAAAATGTAATTTTGAATTTGATAAGAAGAAAACAATGTTGAAGGAGTAATTTTTACTTTTTTTTATATTTAAAATGTACTTATTTTATATTTTATTTACACATAAAACAAATTTGTTAGAAATACATATAGAAAATTTACAAATTTTTATATTTCAATTTGTATTTTTATTTTTGCAAACTTTTTACAGGTTAAAAAAAAATGTGAAAAATATATAAATCTTATTTAGATTTAACACACTTTCGTTTTTGTGTTTTTATATAACTTTTATGAATGCAATAAAACGTTTTCAAGTTTATCCTTAGTGAAGGGGATTTGGAAGAAAATGAGATGCAGCTTGCCAAGGTTCGAGGTACCTTATACCCATTTTCGATTCAAAAAGTCGAAAAGTTTAAATGAGGGATTGAAAATTGCATTTACTTTCGAATTAAAGTTGACTTTTCAAACTAATGTTGTTGATGTAATTGAATGTTGTAATGATGATATCATTGAGTTTTAATTAAACCACCAAATTGCCATTAACGATGATGACCAATTTATTGGGAGATTAATTTGTTCAAATTGAATTGAATTGCCCTCAAGAAATGTGCACGATTTCAAATTAAATCACTATTACAAATTTATATAGAAATTTTTTTCATTTTATTTCTCTATTATTTGATTTATATATTGGATTTTACATTACTTTGTTAATCTCCTCATTATATGATAAATCTATTTAATTTTTTAGTAGTTTTTATCACGAATAGCTACATAAAAGATTGTGTGAGAGGATTTTCATAAATAATAAATTTACTACAGTACAACTGCTAAATAATTAAGAAATTTAGAGTTTTTGTAAGTGATAGGAAGTACATAAAATCATGGTTTATTTTGTAAAATGTAAACTTTATTTAAAAAAAACTATCTAATAATAACAAATAAGATTTTCATTATGTTCAAAAAAAATCTCTCTTTAAATTCTCTTGGAGTTTCAGATACTATTAGATTAGAATATAAAATCAGTTGAATGATTCAAGTTTACGATCCAAATAATAGCTACAGTAGACAAAAAAATTATCAATTCACCCATAATTTTTTAAAGAAAATTGTTGTTTCTTCAGATGGATGGGTCATTGAGATTTGTAATATCAAAAACAGATTCAGAGATCATTTTTCTATAATCTAATAATAATTAAAATTTATGAACAAAGAAATTTATCATTTAATAATAAATATTCACTAGTTAACTACTAAAGTAGAAAAATGAAGATTAAAACTTAATATTTTTAGCATAATGTTGCAGCTATTTCAACAGGATTGTGACAGTCAATCAACCACAAAGCGAATTTTGTTACAGATTAAGCACACCAGAATTAAGTTAACCATATTATCATTATCATCACTTATGACAACAATTTAAAAATTCAATGAAAATTATATACTACTATATATAAAGTAAAAATCATAGTATCAGTATACGCAGTTTAAAATTTCCATGTTGAATAATGAATGAACAAGATGGCCATATGAATTATACACATGTGAAGTTAGTGATGTCAGAGCCGTGTCTATTTGCAAGGGAATAAATGTCGTGCTTGTAGAATGTGATTTCTGTAGGTAATGATGGAAGCATTTGAATCCCCGTGTCGTTTAATATATAGGGTTCACGTAGACGGGAGCGAGGGAACACGTTGAGCCGCATGCAAAGTATGTGCCGTGATGGGTGTAATGCCATAGCTTCATATTCCCATGCATTTCTGTCTCTTATTGATCCTAACCGCATGTATAAGGAAGCGTGATTTATATCTGGGAATAAAGAAAAGGTGGGTTTTCAATGCGTGTTGATGTTGCACACTCAGTTTTGTTTATGTCATTTTTTTATATGAAAATTTTATTTTTCAAAAATCAATAGTGCAAATCTGAAAAGTTATGTAGTGTTGGGGGTTAATGGCTGATGTTAGGAAGGCGATTATTAAATGTTAGTATTTTTTTACAACAATGAGTTTTTAGCATTTTTTTAAATCATAAAACTGAATAAGAAAAAAAAAAATTTGAGATGTGATAAAAGTTTGGTGGGTTTGTACAGTGTGTGCAAGCTGATGTTTCGGTGTTTCCCGCCTCGATCTCTTCTACTTTCCTGCTCATTAAAGATTAAGTTGAGAGGTAAACAGCATATCAGTGTCACTGCTTTTCTATACTTGATGTGTATTGAATTTTAGGCTTAGTTTATGATAGGAGAAAGAATAGAATCTAGTTGTGAATTCAGATTGCTCAACCCTTTGGTATTTCAACTTTTCTATTTGGTCAAATCGATGGGGAATATGATGCATATACTGTAAGAGCGAAAGAAATGGATTGTTGCAACATTTAGGAGAGAAAATATAGAAAAGTTTGCTTATAAGTAAAGTCAAATGTATCAAAGTCGAGTTAGCATTTTAAATTATAAATAACACACTTTGATCTGGTAGTTTTGTGCATAAACTATTCAACGCATGCTTTGACATTTTATATATTTTCAATATTATTTGTAAAGGCAGGTCAGATACTAAAACTCTCAAACGATAAATAATAACAGATTGCTCAACATTCTAAATTTGCACCTGAATTAGTCGTTAATATAATTGTACAAGAATTAGTTCAAGTTTATGTTAACTTATGAACTTATTTTACATTCGTAGTTCATGAACTTGGCATCTAATGGACGCGAAGTTCATGAACTAAACTTAGTTTGTTGTAGTTCACAAATAGTATTTGTCTTTATAACATCACGGATTATCTTTGTTGAATTATTGTAATTACGATGGAGAAATTATGTGTGAGTGATATGAATATATTTAAGTAACATTGACTAAGTAATAGCGAACCCATCTGTTTGGTCCTTAAAAACACTACATCTGGCATCCTGGTTCACCCAGCCAATCTGATGTGCCCAAACATAGCAGATAAATGAAAAGCGGTCACAACATTAACTTAATTTTACTCTCTACAACAAGTGATCCAGTGTACAATATATTGAAACATGGCAGCTTAATTTTCAATGAGGTTTATTACATTGATATTAGAGAGTTTGCGCAAGAGAATTTTCTGTTATAAATTACAAGGTGATCAGCCAATCAAAAACACCCTAAGATGATCAGCCAATCAAAAACAGTCTAGGGCCTTACACTTTTCCAATATAGTATAGAAGATATATTTATGATCTTAACTGCAGTGTACCTCCTAATTTGTTTCTTTGCTTGCGCATGATTAGTTTTCCATTACTCTATAAATATAGGAAGTGCTTAATTTGCGGAATCTGGAAAAGTTGAACACGTTTATATTCCGATTTTTTCTTCCAGTATTTGTCGCATCGCAATTAGTATACTGTTTCAAACAAATTTTTCAAAATAAAAATTATTAGTATATGTTAAGAATAGTCAAAAATTATTTACCTACTAAATATAGCAGAAATCTTTAGTCCAACAAGGAACAATCGTGGCATGCAGGGGCGGACTAAGGCTTAGGCAACCTAGGCACGTGCCTAGGGCCCGTAATTTTTAGGGCCCGAAAATTAGGTTTTTAATTTTTTAATTTTTAATTAATTTTTATTTTTATTTATTTATTTTTACTACCAAACGCAAAGTATGTGTCATGACTGAAAAATAGGCCTGGAATTACAATGTTGCCTTTAGGGCTTGCTTTAGCCTTAGTCCGCCACTGGTGGCATGTAAACTCTACCAATCCAAGTGTTTGGCACAGCCATTTTGAAAATACCCAAAAGTTTCGTTTTTGGCTGATGACGCAAATAGTGGAAAACAATATGATTGGCTCCAGTTTTCATAAAAATAGTGTTATAACTTTTGGATTTCTTAAAGTTATAAGATCATCAAGTTATATCCCATTTGCACTGCAAAGTTAAGCTAGACTAATTCTCTAGGCTAGCTTAACTAATGTGGTGCGAACGCTACTAGCTTATGCAGTGGCAGACTAAGGCTAAAGCGAGCCCTAGGCAACATTGTAATTCCGGGCCTATTTTTCAGTCATGACACATACTTTGCGTTTGGTAGTAAAAATAAATAAATAAAAATAAAAATTAATTATAAAAATTAAAAAATTAAAAACCTAATTTTCGGGCCTTAAAAATTACGGGCCCTAGGCACGTGCCTAGGTTGCCTAGGCTGCCTAGGCCTTAGTCCGCCTCTGAGCTTATGTTCAACTAGATTAAATTTCCTCAAACTTGATTAAGTTAAGCTGGATTGAAAAACTAGCTTAACTGTTTAGGCTAGACTAAGTGCAATGCATTCTGGGTAAATTCTATACTTCAAAGGGGTATTTTTTAAATGGTGACCATCAGGAATGTTTAATAGAAAACAATATCATTGGTTAGTTGTGTCTGGATAAGACCAAAACTCCATCTTAGTGTGAAAAATCTAGCCCAACTTAAGCTAAACTAAGCAAGCTCAAATATTTTCTAGCTTGTGCAGTGTGAATGGGGTATTAAGATCATAAATATACTATAATTTATACAGGAAAACTCCCTTGTGTAAACCCTCTAGTTAGTGGATTTATACTTAAATTAAAGTTTTAAGTTTTATGTCTTATTTTACCTAATAATACAATATTTCTTCTTTAGTTCAATACCATAAATCAAGTAAAGATTTTTTCATTTATTTCTTTCTTTAACTTATTTCTTCCCTTAAATTTCACACAATTTTTTTTATCTTATATATTATTTCTTCATATTTTTTTTCAGTTTTGGTAAAAGCTTTCCTTTGATTTTTCTTTTGTTGCTTGAAAGAAATCCCATTCAAAGTGTCAAGGAAAAAATGTTTTTGTGGTTGAAAGAAAAGAGGAGAGCAAAAATAAAAAATGAAGTAATTGAAGCAAGTTGTTCAAAACAGCTTGTGTTTAATACTTTTCTGAAGGTTTGTAAAAAAAATGATGGAAAAATAAAATTTGTAAGCAATTTTTGATCATAGTGAGAAATATAAAAGTTTGTTTCTGGGAGTGAAATTTATTGGCACACATTAAAATTGTTGTTATATACGATGTGAGGTCACACACAGAGTGGTGTAGGCTTAACTGACATTGTGTGTAAATGCACCACTTAATTCAGTGTAGTAAAGTTGAAATGAGTGTAATTAGGTAAAATATTTTCAACGATAATTAGTAGTGTGATTACTACAATGTCATATTTATCATTTTGCCTATTCTTTGTATGGGTTATTTAAGTTGATTACATTTTCTGTTGATTGCTTAAAGCTGAGATGGAGATTGCGTAATTGCAAAGTAATTGTTAAAAAAATGTATTTTATCAAGGGAAATGAAATTTATTAATAATCTTCACAGTTTAAATTATTCAAGAAAACTTGTAACTAAAGGATGCATAAAATGCATTTTTATTTTTATTAAAGGAACTTGGAACAGTGCTTATTTTAAGTTGTCAATGAAATTTTTTTATTACTTAATTTACATTAAAGAATATAAAATGTAATTAACGAATTAATTAAAAAGTTAATAAAACATTAAATTTTATTTGCCTTTACTTTGATTAAACACAATTCAATCATTTCTACAAACGTTAAACGATAAAATTCATTAAGTTTGATATTAATAAAAGAAATAGAGATAAAAGGAAGGAAACTTACCATGAAATTAACATTTGCAAGCGACAAAACTTATTTTAAATGTCATATGTAGAAATTAATTATAAAAATGATAAAATTTAAGATATAATTTAATGCACTTAGTTAAACGCAGCCTTTTGATGTAAACAACCCTACTTCAACATGTTAAGAATTTGTAAGTATTTTAAAATTTGAAATAATTTAAAATTATAAAATAATTAAATCTATTAGTAATTACAGTGACCATTTTCATCTACAATAAAAATAATGCCTATCCATTGTCCTAATATATTTGTAAAATTGGATAAGAAATGTTATTACTTTTCATCAATTGAGGATAAGTTTTGTAAATCACACAATTCAGAATTGTTAAACCTTGAATCAATTGAAGAATCAACATTGATTAATAATTACATCTTTGCTAATAGAATTTGATAAAATTTATAAAATAATAATTATCATAATATTTGTAATTATAGAAATTGCGAATTTCCATTTACCAGTATTCTAGTTAAAAGACATTCAGCTGATGTGATACTTACTACTAATTAGAAGCAATTCATCATATAGCACAGTAAATATCTATGTAGACAAGTGGTATGTGATAATAATCACATAATTGGATGAAAAATATTTCTAAGCACACTCCCTCAATCCTAAGCTTAAATGAAACTCATTTTGAAAATGTTTTATTAACATCAAAGTATAATAAAAAGTTAGTTATTGCTGACTATTATTTCTTACGCACGTTTTTTATTGTTAGCAAGAAATAGACAAATAAATCAGCCATTTTTATTTGCATGACAAAATCTTAAACACGAAAACAAATGTACACTAAAAACTCACTAATTATTTCTTAATTAGCAACAAAACTATGAAAATCATAATTATCGTCTCATTTCAACTCAATTTTAGAAAAAAAATTACCATTTCCTTTAAAAAAAAAGAAAAATTCTAAAACTTCTCAAGTAATATAAAAAATCCTTTAAAAAAAAAGAAAAAAAATTAAATTGCACAGTTTTGTGACAGTGAAATAAAGAAGTCTCAGTCTCATTAGGCTTACAATTTTTTCTCTTTTTTTTTCAACAGAAAAGAGAATCTTCTCATTAACTCTCTGCTCTTTGCCTATCCACTTGGCTTATAGTTGAAGTAAAAGCTTTTGCAAGTGTGTCTTTTAGGCAATTAGGATTGCAAATAGGGAATGGATTCTTTTTTCCAACACACTTTGCCGGTGTTTGAATCTGTTTTATTGCACCCTCAGACATGATACGAGTGGTAATCAGCTGAATCTGAGTCAAGAGATTGAACTTGGCCATTTTTTCTTTCTCTTTCTCTCTCTCTCTCTTTAATGATAAAGTTGGCATGTTCCTATATAAGGTCATAGGTTTGGAATTTGTAATCATAAAGCAGCAATGAAGCTTGCTATGGCACATCTTGAAAACCGTTATTAGATTCTTGACATAGTTTTGGCCTGGCATTGGCTTAACTAATTGAAATATAAATTTTTTTTACAAAATAGATTTTGTGATAATCAATATCTTTATGTTGTGTAAGTAGGGTTTGTGATTAGCTTTGTTGGATCAATAAATGTGTGGATGTTGGTGATGATAATGGGGGAAAGTTGATGTTGTATTATTGATATTGATATAGCAGATTTAAAGGATTAAACCGTCGTAGCTTGTCAAAATTGAATGAGATTAATGAAACTCGATTCTTTGCATACGTAAGATTTTGTTGAAAAGAAAAATGCAGGTTTTCTTGTGATTAATTATGTAATTTTTCGAGTGTTTTTAATGGTTGAAGATATTTTTTGGAGGGAATTTTAACAAGGAATTTATTTTAGTGGTAGTAAACATTTTAATGGTTTATTAGTATTGATTTTTGAATAAGTGTTTGTTAGTTTAGATAAATATTAAAATAAATTTATGATTTATTAAATAAAAAAGAAAAAATTTACAAAGCCTTCCAGGTCTCCATACATTTTTGTTACAAATCTTGTTGACTAACGAAAGATATATGCCAGTCAACTTAATTTTACAATGAGATTTCTCGCTCTTTGTTCCATTAGTTGTCAAATCTATCTGATACTAAAACACTACGGAAACAAATTCTGATTTTCGTTACTCAAAGTAACGGAAATCACTTACAGTTTTTGCCACTAGATGTCACTAAAAATATTTGAAATGAACAAAATGTGCAGTTATTAAATTTTCTTTCCTTAAAAACTTATGATAAAATATAAAAATGTAGAATTTTGTACTTTCTTGTCTTTTGATAACAGGCGGTGCAAATGACTTTAAAACGAGGACAATTTATTTTCATTAGGAATTTTGAAATTTGGGCTGGGAGAAAAGGAGGGAATAAAGCATTCATAAATCTAAGGATTAGATTTTTAAATGAGAAGTGGGTGGTGGAAACCTCGAGTAACAAGAGTTGCAGCGCAGGTTGAGTGAAGTCGAGGGAAATTGAAAATTATGAATTGTCACGCAACGCTTGAGTTGGTCGGTTTGCGCTGTGTACAGATGGAAAATGGATAGTCGAGACATGTAAGTGAGAGAGATCCGATTAATCTTAATGAATACAGCGAGTCAACGTGATTTGTTTGGACTGAATATTAAAATGTGGTTTTATACCGTTCAACGATGAGCAATGTTTGGTTAGCCCATTTTTAAAGGTGTTACAATGGATTTAATGCTGTGCATTGTTTTAGCTCCAAAGTTAATAAACAAGCAATACGGATTTTGAGCTTATTATTATGTACATTCAAATACATGTTTAATGACGAACATGCAGTTACAATTCTATAATGATTACACCAAATAAAGTTTGGCTTTAAAGATTTTGTTTTTTTTTCTCTTTGAAATTGTATTTGTGACTCATTTTGCATCAATATTTGTGTTTGTTGATTTGTTGGTTTAATGTTGTGTTTGTTTACACAATGTTGATGGGATGACATTTTTAAAGTAAAAATCAAAATATTAAAACTTTATTTAGTTGTTTTCACTGTGTTGTGCATGGCCATCACAAGGGGGGCTGACAAACTCTTGCATGGGCGCCCGGGATCTAGGGTGGCCCAGCTCAGCGAGTCATCCAGCTAAGTACCAGATATTATGCAGAACAAAACACTGAACATATGAACAGAAGACAAAAATGACTTTATAAAATACCGACTGGTCACCAGAGGGAAATTAATGTCGGTTGAGGCTGCGGGCACAGAAAAAAATATTGGCGCTCTTAAAAAATTAGAGATACAGGGAAAATAAAAATACATGTTAACCATATTTTTAAATAAATAAAAAATATTTTGTACTATGAAACCAAACTTGGTGTTACCAGAAAATAGTTTAAAGTCGGGGCCCAGGACGAGCGCCCGGTGCGCCCGCTGTTAAGTCCACCTCTGCTGGTCTCTCAGAGATCCTGGCCTGAAGTTTATGAGGGAGACTGTACATTTTAGGCATTGAATTTGAGGACTAAAAACACCTGTGTTCTAACACCATTAACCGCAATACAACTGGTGGCGTATCTAGGGTTATTTCCGCCCGGGGCAGAAAGACGAAAATGTCGAAAATGCCGCCTTTTCGGTCAGAAAAAAGATCAGAAAAAAAATGATCAGACCTAAAAAAAATGTTCTCTGGAGCGAAAATGCCACGCCAAAGAGTGCCGCTTGGGCAGACAGCCCCCTCTGCCCCCCTAGGTACGCCGCTGAATACAACGCGCCTAACAGAAATGTGTAATAATTACAGGTTAAAATGTAGGTGGTGACTATTTGCATGGCCGCCAAGACTGGGCGATATTTGTGACTTGTCAGGGCATGCATGGCCTGTTTGATTAATAGAAATAAAAAAATTAGTAAAGATATTGTTATTTCAAGTAACAGAGACAGGTTACTTGTTTTAGTGACAAGACAGTAGGGGGGTTCGAAAAGTATTTAAACCTGTTCATTGCAAGTGTGTAACATTACTCAGTTTAATTTGTGTTTTCGAGTGTAGCTGTTTAAAAACAGTTTGCACATACATT
>JAQFZN010002365.1:0-11611 GCA_034687075.1 Geophilus carpophagus | reverse complement strand
GCTTTAATTCGATCCCAATCCATGTTGCAAACCGCGAGTCGTTTTGTAATTTCACTTGTTTCAATTGCATCTGTATCTAATTCATTCCATGCATGCTCGAATTGATCTAAATCCAAAATAATAATATAATAACAACAATAAATTAATTAATTCAAATTTTTTTATGCAGAATAAATTGATTTGTAAACCTTTCGTTTCAGATTCGTCTGAACTACTGTCACTGTCGGTTGATTCGACAATTCCAACACCTCTGGCAACATCAGCTTCTTCAGGTTCAGATTCCGACTCACTTTCTGATTCATTTTCCGATTCGGAACCTACAAAATTAAATTTATAGTTTAGAAAATAATAAATTAATGTAAATAATTGCGTACTTAATTCATCTTCCGATTCGTCGTTGTCTACATTTGATTTTGATGAGTTTAATTCATCATCTTCATCCGAATCGTCTGAAATATCTTCACTTTTTGATTTATTTACTGAAATTTCTGATTTTTTTGCCGGCAGTTTTATGTCTGTTTTATTGTTTTTCGTTTTTTCTTTTTTCTTGTTAATATCTTTATTTTTCTTAATTTTTTCATCTTCATCATCATCATCTTCTTCACTTGTTGAATCTTCATCAGATGGTAAATCATAAAATCTTTTCATGTCTTCTTTCGACGTGCGATTGATAGGACGACCACGTTTATCCATTGTGTATTTTAATTTAAAATCGTCATCTTTAAACATCCCTTTGAATCTTTTATCAATTTTTACTTTTCTTTCATTTTTCGGAATTCTTTTAAATCGTGGATCTTGAAGCACGTGAGCGAATCGCGGGTCCTTTTTAATGCGATCCATTTTGCGGAACTGTTGTTTAATAAATATTCAATAATTAATACTTAATTTTACATTCAATACTGTAACAAACATTTACCTTTAGCTCTTATAACGTGAAGAAATCAAAAAACTAACAGAATAAGATAAATCAGAATAACACTGCCACCTTGTTTAGTTTACGTTCCTTCCTGTATCTAATTTCGGACGTAGCGCCGTACTGCGCCATTAAGAGAAATTAAAAGAAACATTGTTTTGTAAATTTCTCAAAAGATGGCACTGTAACCGTTTAAAAATTTACTTTTATCGTTTATTTTGGCAACCGATTTATGAAAATATTCGTTTTGTAGTAGTTGAATTCAAGTATGTCAATGTCTTTTGCGTACTAAAAATATTTTTCTTTTAATTTAAAAATATAAACCCAAAAAAAACATCAATCACAGAATATATTTCAAAAATAACAAACTTTATATAAGAAATAAAGATAACCTATTAAGAGAAAGTCAATTATGACAACAAATTAATGCCAGAATTCCAATGTAACACAAATCTCTTTATACAATTAGTTGAAAAACGAAAAAAATCAAGTAATCGAGTAGAAAAAATAGATCAAAAACAAAATTTGTAAAAAAAACGAAAGCACTTTTCTTCAAGTCGTCTCATTGTACAGAAACGTCACAATTTAATTAAGTGGAAATATAGAATTTCTTTTCTAGTCTTCATTCGAAATCTTTTCTAACAGAGCGTCTTTTCCTCACTTCCTCTGAATCTATCGTCGAATCTGCAGAATTAGCCTCAAGATTTTCCTATTTAATATTAAAAATGTCAATATAAAGTTTAATAACGAAACTTAATTAAATATTTACTGGAATATTTGTAGTTTCTAATTCTTCTTCCTTTTTTTCTTCAGTTTTTTCTTTCTTTTTATCGTCACTTGTTTCGGCTATTACATCGCCATCTGTTGACGGAAGAGAAATATCTGATCTTGGAGATGGTGGAGTAGTTGTTTTTGGCGGAAACACAAAATCAATTATACACACCAAAATCTAAAAATAAAAAATATGAATTAGTTTGCTTATTAAAAAAATTAATTTAACTTACCAAACCAAGAATTGCACCAATAAGAATAGTGACGAGAGCAAAGATTAAATAAGAGCCCCAATAAGGAATTCCATAATCTTCAATCAATTTAGTATGAATTGACTAGAAAAATAATAAATAAAAATTAATTATCAATTATTTAGTTTAGGTAAAAGATACATTTTTTCGATTTTTTTCTAACTTTTATTAAATTTTTCAACTTTTTATTAAATTTTCAATTACTTTTTCTAACAATAACTAAAGTTTAGTACTTCTCTGCTATTGATTTTAGGATAAAAATTTCCTACAATAGCACAGTCACTTATCATTACACAAACAACTATTCTATTGATTAATCACTCATTAAACATAATTGAAAACAAAACGAATAAAAAAATAAACCAATCTTTTATCTCATTCAACAACAGTCTATTAAAAAACAGAAAAAACGCATTTTTCCTGCTTAAACACTGCACCCATAAATACCAATAACTACCGTATTTTTACGCTTATTCCCCACTCAAGAATTTTAATAACCATAAAATAAATTCGATAACCGCCCACTCTAACACCCACAAGAGGGCAGTGCGTGACATGTAAAATCATACATTAAACACGTAAAAATACGGTATTTACTCGCAAAAAACAGCGGGTTATAACGCATAACTCACCCGTAGCACCATAGATAATTTGAAAAAGTAGGAAATAAGTGACATTCTAAAAAAACAACATTAACGATTAACATTTTCAAAAAAAAACTCAATTTTCGAATATTTACTGAATAGAATTTGGTGATTTCCATGTTGGAATTTCCTCAACATTCTGCCATTTTTTATCCTCAACAAAATTAATAAAATTCTCTCTATCCCGTGACCCACGATACAGCCGAAAGTGCCCGTCTAAAACACTATTTAAAAAAACATTAATTAACATTTTTCTCCAACAAACTTAATTAAATTAATAAATCTTACTGATAAATAGTTGGTAAAGCTGTAACCATAAAACGCCCACTCAAACCAGGATTAGTTGTTACATCAACTTGGGCGACATTTATTCCTAAATCTTTACTCCAATCTGCAAATTCCTTCCATATTGTTTCTAGTCCTTTACACGCAGGGCACCAAGGTGCGAAACTAAATGAAAAATAGAAAAAATATTAAAATTTAAAAAAAAATTGAAAATAAATAAAAATGTCAGAACTTACAATTCCACCATCCATTCGCCTTCCAACATTTGTTGCCAATTTTCTTCATTTAGCTCGATTAATTTACTACGAGGATCGGAATTAGTATCTTGTGTGTAAACTAGGTTATAAAGTACTAAAAAAGAGAAAACGCCCAGTACTATTTGACATTGAATAGAAGCCATGAGCGTAAATGCCAACCAACACACGCCGACCGGAAGTAAGATGGTTTTATTCTTTACTCACTGGTGTGCATTCGTGTCAAATGTGCTAGCGACAGGTCGAATTCTTTATTCTTTATTTTTATTTTTAAAATTTTCAAATTGTATTATTATATATTTATTGTTTTTAGTAAAATTTTATTTTTATTTTTAATATTTTATCTTAATAATTGTTTTTTCTTAAATAATAATCTGTAAATAGCTGACGGTTTGGTCTGTGTTTAGACAAGTACGTTTTCCGGTGTTAATGTTGTGCTTAATCTATCAATTTAGTTAATGAAACTCGTGATATAGTTGTGTGTTTGTGGATTTGAATAGCAATCTTTTATGTGTTTATGAAGTGTAAATAATTTTGCTATGTCGTCTGAAAAGTATGAAGGTCTTGAGGACGATTTTAAAGCGCTTTGTAATGATGTTGAGCAGAAATTAAACGATAAATTAACAAGGGCGAGGGGCGGTGAGTGATTACATAAACAACAATTTTGATAAAATAAATTAATTTTTCAAATTTTTTTATTTATTAGAAGAGAAAAAAAAACTGCAGAGGGAAATTCAGAAACAATTGGACAAAGCTGAACGTTTAGTAATGAAATAAAATTAAATGCCAAAAAATAAGTGAGAATAAATTTTGAAAATTTTCTTTTATTTTTAGTTAAATGAATTGGATGAAGAAGTTCGTTTAGCTCCTCAACCGTTTAGAAATGAAATGGCGTATCGAGTTAGACGATACAGACAACAAACTACACAACTTTTTGCGAAATTAGTACTTTTTAAACTATTGAATCAATATTTAAATTTAAATTTTGTTATTTTTTTAATTTTAGAAAAACTCATATGCATTCGAAGGTCCGGATCGACGTGAAATGCCTGATGAAACAAATCCATTTATTGATGTAGGTTGATGAGTTGTTATTAAAATAACTTGATTTGAAATAAGTCAATAAATAACAAATTTAACTTTCCTAACACTGACCTAAATTTAAAAAGAACTTATCTAATTCGGGTTAATTTTGACCTGATTCAAAATGGCGGAAGGTAAAATTTAGTTTTTCAATATTTAAGTTAAATTAATTTAATTTAATTGTTGGCCATTTTTTGTGAAATACCAAAAAATTCATTATTAAAAACTTTAAAAAGTAGTTTTTCGGGTGAAAAATAATTTGAGTTTGATATGTAAAAATCTAAAACTATAAATGAATTAAATTTATCATTTAAAAACTTTTTCTTAAATTTTTTTCAATTTTTAGAATACAGATGCGAACAGTCGAGCATTACTTTTACAAACAAACGAAATTTTGAGTCGTACGTCAGATCGCATTACACGAACTCATCAAATCGGTGCGGAAACTGATCAAATCGGTCAACATATCGTTGAAGATCTCGGCGAACAGCGTGAATCATTACTCAGAACCAAAGATAGAGTTAGACATTTAACTAAATCTGATTTAAGTACGAAAATTAAAAAAATTTCTCTTTTTAGCTCTTAGAAACTGACCAAACATTAAGTCGAAGTCGTAGAATTTTAAACGCAATGTCAAGAAGGTAATATTTATCACAAATAGTAAAAATTCGAATTCTAGTATAGTTTTGAATGAGATAAACGTTATTACTGACGTTTTTCTCATTCACAAGTGTGCTGGATATTCGAAATAAATAAATAAATTTTTCTAATATAATTTTTCTTTTTTTCAGCATGTTAGGGAATAAATTGATTCTCGTTGTGGTAATTGTAATTGAAATAGCAATTTTCGGTGGTGTATTGTACACGAGGTTTTTAAGGAAATAATTCTGTAAAAAAAGGAAGCATATATTCTAAATAGACATTATTTTTAATTCTTATTTCGTCTCTAAAATTTTTGTAACACAATATATAATAATAATTCTCTGAGTTGTCTAAAAGATGGCATCAGTTTCACAAAAAAATTACTTTTTTTTTATTTTTTGATTTTTTTTTGTAAATTTTCAACTTAAAATACCTGACGCAAGCTAATGGCTGCAGACAGGGGGAAAAGGTACAACTTTATGTACAAATAGATTACTTTGCGTCACGGAAAAAATACATGTAATAATATCAAATGACGCCGTCCATTTTTTATTTATTTTTTCTTATTTTTTTTTAATTTGCCTAGAACAGTGATTCAATAACAAGGCCTCAAGGAGAGTATTGCCTAACAAATGGAATGCAAATGAGCATGTCCAACAAGCCATGAAATATTAAATAATCCAAAAATCAATAAAAATTAAATCAAAAATAAAATTAAAAAAATAATTAAAAATTACCAAACTTTAGTTTATTTATTTATTTACTTTTAAAATTAAATTAAAATGAAATAATTAATTAAGGCACATTTATTTTATTTATTTAACTGATTTTTTTCTTCTTTTTTCATAAAAGCTCAGTTTCCTGTGCTGAAAAAATTCTAAACCCCAAAAAGATTCGTATCACAGCATTTTCTTCAACCCATTTAGGGACAAAGGGGAAAAGTGGCTTGTGGACATGCTTAGCAAAAGCGTGTTTAATATTTTACAGTTAAAATTAAAATTTATTATAAAGCAAATCAGTTATTTTCGTTTAAAAAGAACCCAGTTTATTAAAGCAGTCATCTAACGGGTTTAATAATAAAATGTAGTTTAATAGCTGCATTTTAGCCTTTTTCGATCGATTATTTATCGATACTTTTTGCGTTTTTTATTTCTTTTATATCAATGTGATGTAATTCTCAAAAACCCTTTTTTTATGAAAATATAAAGAGAAATATGATATAATGAAATCATTTTATAACATTTAGTCATTATCCATTAAAGATAAAAAGAAAAAACTCATATTTAACCATCATGTTTAGAGAATAACAGAAATAGGTCTATTTTCACATAGGAAATGTTATAAGTACGATTCCATTATATCACACATTTTTATCGGGCGTTTTGTCATTAAAAAAGTCCAATCTACAGAAAAAAACTATTAAAGTAAATTGTTTTTCCTCATTTTTCATTCGAACAACAGTTTTCCGTCACATAATGAGCCAATACCGCGTTTTTTTCCTTTTATTAAGCGGCGAAATTCATTTTCTCACTTTCGTGACCGTTGAAATCAAAAATTCAAAAAATTGATTCCACTAACAGTCGCCGTATGGCGCCACTATCTCGGCGTGCTATTATTCACTTGCACATTATGTCGATATGTCCGCGGTGGTAATTGTGGGGTCGGGCCTACAGGACTCGTAGGGCTTGGTCCATTATGAGAACTCCGCCTTGGAACCACCAAAGGAGGTGACGGGATTGGGGGAGGAGTTAAAACATTGCTGCAACTGCCAGTCATATCGATCGACGAATTTCTTCGCGGTAAAAGAATCGGTCTGCCGCCATCCCTCGCCAGCAGATGATTGGCTGTTGATGACATAACTCGAGGTAGAGTTCCACCACTGGTTAAATCTCGTCTTGGAGGGAGAGGAGGCGGAGACGTGTCTCTAGGGGGTAACAAAGGAGCATCGGGTGCTTGTTTTTGTTTAGGTGACGTGTCTCCAATGGACGGTTCTCGGGTTCTTCTGGGTGGTAATGGCGGCGGTAATGGGTTCGGAGTGATAATTATCGGTCCGGGTGATGTGGCTCCTCCTCCACTCATACCTGCTACACATGTGAATAAATTAAACAATAATTTGCATAAATATTTCTATCTATTTTTGAATTTTCGAATTTCTTACTTGGTGATATAAGAACATTAGCGAAAATCGAGTTGTCAACACTGTTGATAGATGTCGCTGAATGCGGTGGTGTTAAAGGAGTTGATGGTGTAGGTGGAGTGTGCAGAACACGTGGGGAATGAGGTTCCCTATCATCTGACGTAATGCGTGAATTAGTACGAAATAAGGTGGATGTTGATTCCATGCTTGGAAGTGGTCCCGGTACGGTTCCTCGACCAGATGCTCTCTGTTTGATACCCGGGGACTTTAAATATGAATCGGGAAGACGACGTGGCTGAAATTCACAAAAAAATTAATTAAAAACAAAATAATCAAAAAATAATTTTTTTTTAAATTTTTAGACAAAATCCGAAAATCCAGTACACTTATCAACACAAAAAACGTCATCAATCGCCATTACACATTCAAAACTATACTGGAAATCCGAATTTTTTTATCACCATTAATCACATAACCTGCGGGTTATCTAATAAAAATACACATTTCTTAACCCAATTTCCGCTTCTTGTTACCCCATTCACTCGTATAACCCGCGGGTAAGACACATTAAAAAAAAACGTGATAAATTTGTCACTTACTTGATAAATCAATACGTGAAATTAACGCTTCTCACCTTATTTTTACCCGCGCAGCAATCTGGCCATAAACTGGCGACATCAGCGCAGCATCTTTGCCCATCACTGCCAGCAAACCACGGCATCGTCGGTGACCGAATTTCCCCCCGGCAACTGAAGAAATCAATCGGTCGTAGTGCCAACCAACTCATCCATGTATGTCAAATGACGTTCGTCTTCCCTTCGCTCCGTGACGACTAACATCCCCATTCAACACCACCATTGATAGAACTCAGTCAATGGCAATAGCCCACAGCCAATCACAAAGCAGATCATAGGACCCACCCGCCAATCATGTCGTCGACTAAATATCAATGAAAATGGGAGAGTTCAAGCCCTCACTAGTAAAGGGAATGCTTATTTTTAATTATGTCAAGTTTTAGAGGTCAGGTGAGAAATCTATCACGTATTTTGTATATGTGAAGATGATCAAACATGAAATAAATTAATTTTTTGAAAAAAAAATAAAAATACTCACAAATTTACTCGGTTGTTTGCAATTTCTCGGTTCGATTTCCAACGATTTTCCGTATAAATAATCGTTGAATTCTTTTTCGTTTAAATCTTCGAGTGGATTTAAATTTTCAAGAAATTTCTGTAATGCAATCAAATTAATTTCTGTTATTAATACTTGTAATTAATATAGAAATTGATAATATAATCATTAAATAAACGAGATAAGGAAAAATAGAAATTTCAAATCGAGACACGTTTCTGGTCTTAGAAAAAAAAAACAAGATAAATAAAATCGATTTTCACTCTTCATGATTTTTACCCTAATTTTATGTAGCGGAAACAAAACACACAACTGAACCCTAAACTCAACATCGTCTACTCCTTTTATACTAATAAAATCTCAATTTCCGCAACGCCTGGAAGAAACGATGCATCATTGCGTTAAAACTGTGAAAGGAATCAATGACAAACATGAAAATTTCAACAATTTTTAAATTCTTAACTGTCACCTTGAAAATAGTTAAATTTTTACATTAACTTTTTTAAACATATTTATTTCATAAACGTATGAATTGATTGATAGTTTAGAAATAGTAAAAATTCTGATAAACTAAACTGCAAATGTGTTTGGAATTTCAAAAATTTGACGGTTAATTATTTTTCAAAATGGCCGAATTTAATAATTTAAAGTTCGCTTGTAAAAATGTCATCCTATTAGAAACAAATAAATTAATTGTTTTTAATAAATCATTCATCGATTATAATTTTCTGGTGTCAATAATCGTTTGATATTGATTTACAACGAACATAAACTCCTTAAATAACCGAAGAATTTCTTATCAATGAAAAGCATCGTGAGTAAACATGGAAAAGTACAAATAAATTACTACAAACACGAAATTAAATTACCTTATTATTATTATTATTATTATTATTGCTATTATTATTAATTTAATATTAGTTTAAAATACAGAATAAATTAGATGAATTTACAAAGTGATGATATTAGTAGCCTTTTATTGTTTTTCAAAATCGCCATTTTGTTCAATAAAACCAAAAATAAACAAAAAATGAAGTAAAAAATAAAATAAAAATAAAATTTTCTTCGAACCAAGGCAAGGACACGATAATTTTATGGCTATAGGATAGATTGCGAAGAAAATTGCTGTTTCTATTGATTTTAAACCTACGCACTCTGATCAGAATAGGGGCACTGACGTCAGTCGTGACGTCTAAAACTCATTGGATGGGTAAAGGCAAAGGGACAATGATCACGCAGACAACGACACACATCATTGATTCAAATACCAAACGGTCTGAGTCAAAAATAAACCGATTCAACCCTTTTTTTAGACAAATAAAATAAATTGTTTAGAAATTTGAATAATAAAAAAACTTACTCTGATATCTGCTTGAACACTTAAACAATATGGCTGATTTTGATATTGTTGAATTTCTCCGGTGATTTCGGCAACTTTACGCCGTTTACTGAAATTAATTATAGTTCCTTCGGCGTAATTTGGTAAGAAATCAGGATTTCCTTCTTCAATGTGTAGTATATTTGTTAAGTACATTCCTAAATTGAATACACAAGTTAAAATTTATTTCTAAAGTTAAAAAATAAATTTAAATTTAAATTTTTACCAAAAAATGGTACACAAGGAGGATTAATGGATCGTAATTTTTCTTGATATTTTCTGTAATGGTCTGAATGAAGTTCTTTTGAATCTTCTAAAGCTTTAATCAACTTATGACTCACACCCTTGAAAAAGTTAAAAATAAAATAATCAAAAATTAAATTTTGATTTAAGAATGAATAAAGATAAAAAGAAACGAGGAAACTTACGTTGAAAGTGTGTTCTAAACGATAAACAGATGCCGAATTCATTGCACTAACAACTTCGAGAACTCCATTAAAATTATTGAGATCTTGAAGAACAATCATTACTTCAATTATTCGTGAAACAACTGCTACTCTTTCTTCAAAGTTTTCTGTCTCAACGACCCATTTTTCCAACCATAATGTAAACTAGAATGAGAAATTCAATTAAATAAATTTCAAAATTCAATTTTTCAACATTTTTTGAATAATTTTCTTACATTGGTCGAATGATGAATCATTTTGAGCAAATTAGGTGAAGTTTTATTTTTATTCTTCTTCGTCCATACTGATCCTACAAGTTCTGACGGTTTAACTGCCCGATATAAATCGAATTCATGCAATGTCAGTTGACGTGCTAATTCAATCGGATGCAACTGAAAAATAATCAATTTCAACTTTAAGAAAACTAATAATTCCCATAAAACAATTTCATTTCTTACCGTGAGTAAATCAAATTTATCAATATTGAAGCTCAAATACCACTCAATTTTAGGCGGTGATCGTTCGTGACAAATGGTAATTTCACGAGAATCATCATTACTTTCACTCTACAAAATGATCAAGTAATTTATTGCACTAAATCAAAAAATTATCAAATTTTATTTAATCTATTTTACCCGCCGCTGAATTATTTTCGTTATCGAATCTGCCCATTTACGCATCGATTTCCCTTTAATATTTCCTAAAAACGTTTGCAAATTGTATAATAAATGTGGATCTCTTTCAAAATCATAAAAATGATGATCGACCCAATGCCGTAAAACATTCAAAACCCTATCGACAAAAAATCAAATTAAAATTAATGAACTAAAACAAGAAATTGATTAAATAGTTAAATCGATTACCTAAATTGCACTGGTTGACTGTATTCGATTCGAAATTTCTTTAAATCTTCGCGAATAGAATTTTTAAGATTCTCCTGTTCGATTATATTTAAATCATCTTCAACAACCGTTAAAGATGGCGGCTCCCTGATATTAAACGTGAACAAATTAAGGAAAACAAAAATAACAACTCAAATAAAAATTAAAATTAAAATGTCGGCAGAAATGTAGCTAAAACGCTTGTATCTACTAGTAATTTAACTGTTCTTTCTGACTTTATTTAATCTTGGAGGATTGTATCAACTTTTTTCTGTTCTTAGTTAGAAAAAGTCTTCTTTTCCTCCGTTAAATTCAATAAATGTAATTAATTAATTAATTAAGGATATCTTTCGATAAGCAAATCCAAAAGATCTTGAGGTTGACAAAACGACCGAAAGGTGGTAAGGAATGTGCGAACAAACATCGGATCTGCATACATGTGAAAAGTTAATCGTTCCACTAGTTTGAGCAATGTAGCTCCTTTGATTAATGGTACGCCAACTGATATTTCTTTATCTTCAAACACAATGTTGAATTCTGAATCTTCTTCCGCAAACCTGTAAATTTCAGGTGGTGGTAACCTTAAAGGATGTTTTTTCTCTTCTTCAGCTAAAATACTGTCCAAAGTACGTTCTAACATACTATTAGATAAAAAAATTAAAAAAAGAATTAATGTTTTATAGCAAGTGATATTTCATGTTCAAAGTTAGAAACCAATATGGCTGACTCATCGGGTTGCATCTCAAAGTAGCAGTTGTTTTCTTTTTCGCTTAGTAACGATTTCATCATCATTTT
>JAQFZN010002364.1:0-11614 GCA_034687075.1 Geophilus carpophagus | reverse complement strand
GTATAAGTCGATAAACATAACCACAAGAAATAAAAAATCAGTATAAACTATTTAAAATAATTGTACTCAACGATTTTAGATGATTTGTAGATCTTACTTTATTATTAACATGAGATTTTTGAATTAGCATAAGCAAACGTTGTGTGTTTATTGTAATTGTTTTCATTTGTAATGATGTGATAGCTTGTTCCAATTCTCAATGGATGTTCCCCTTGATTAGATAGGAATAATGAGGTAGCTTAACTGGTGGCCATGTTGAAACGGAGCCCTTAATAAAGCGCCCTTGTGTCAGCTGGGAGGCCAGACCAGGCTGCGGCTCTTTACCCCCTCCACTTTTCTAATCCCATGGGAAGGAGAATTCAATTAATTTGCATGCAATTTGCCGTATGTTTTGGATCCATACAAAGCACTATACAATATTAATTGATGAGTACATCGTCATCACGATCTCTTGTATCTCAGTTAACCATCTATGACGTCAGCTGAATGTTTGTTTTGGGGTTGAGTGATTTCATCTTTGTCCAATTTAAGACCACTAGAGTGATTTTTTTTCTTTTTTCGTTTTTCGTTATTGTGTATGTTGCTAAAAGTATAGAGTTTATTGTGCAAACAAATTAATCTAAGTTTGTGCACATTGAAGCCATCATAGCTATTATCGTCACCCTTTGAGCCCCTTCCGTCGCTCGTCCTATAGAATTAGGCATTACTTGATAAATTTACTCTGGAATAATGAAGTGTTCTACTTTCGAGGGTCGCTAGAAATTAATGTTAGCATTTTTTTTCACATCGTTGGCGAAGTTAAATGTGAAGAATAATCTTCGGAATGTGCATTCTCCGAATTGCAATAACAACACACATTCTTTACATTATATATCATCCTGTAAAATATTGTTATCTTATTGATAGAGTAGATTATTGTACAAAATTGACAATAATTGGAATTTTTTAATATACAATTTATTTTTACCACGGGTTGTGAATTTTCTCTACGGGTTGTGCGAGTAAACTTTCCAAGAAACAATAGAAAAACTTTATTAGATAAAGCACTGTATTAAATTTTTGTGGTGGCTTTAATTTTCTGAAGTGCGCAGTTAAATAACCGAAACAAATAAAACTTTTCTATCATATTTTTATTAGGTACAGGCCCAGGGGTCCGACATCCATTTTTGAAAGCTAAATTAAAATTGAACGATAAATTAATATCTAAATAAAATTATAATAGTTTATTTTAAATTTTTAATCATGATTTTATAAAATTTGATATTTTTAAACAAATTTTTCTCAAAAGTATTGAAATTCAGGGCATGAACTTGTGTTCACTCGAATTATAGTGCATATTTCTATAAAATGAATGAAAATTGCATGTTTTATTATTATTATTATGCTGTGGGTAGACGAGGGGTTGGGTTTTACCAATCAATTGTCACAGCCGGTTGATGTTATTGAAAGGGTCTCTATTAATGAAATTAAACGGTCTCTTTAGTGGTTGGCACTTTATGATTCCATATGGTGAATGAGAGCGATAAAATGATGATGCATTGTCAAAAATTTGATTCACTTGGTTAAATCTATGAATAAATAATTAATTGCAATTACCTCGAAAATAATATAAAACTGTCAACAATAAATAACAGTGAGAAAAATCGACTCAAGTTAGTTAAGTAAGTATTCTGGTAAAAGGTGGCGCTCGAAACACAAAGTTTGTATGTTTTTATTAGTATTTAGAGAGTTATGAATATGCTTGTCTGAATGTTATATGGGGAAGTTATTCTTATTTATGAAATTCCACCTGTGAAATGATTATCATTAAAATAAACGTGTCACTATTGCATACACAACTCATTAGCGGACAATTGTTCCCTTAGGCTGTTCACACCTGTGCTTCGAGGGTACTTTGGGCCAAAAGCTGTCACATGTTTTCTTGAACAAAAAAGTTGAGAGGTTTTGGCGTTTGGTTCATCAATCAGGTGCGCAAAGGGGGACGACACAGGTGCGAGCACTAAGAAACCAGGTGGTTTGTTGAAATGTAATTTATTGGTAAAATTAAAATAATGATTGACACTTTTAAAATAATATAAAAAATTATAACTGAATTTATTAAGCAATAAAAGTGAATTTATTAAGCAATATTTGTGCCATGATGTCACTTTGTGTGCTAGTTTTAAAATCCATATTTGGTGATAAAATGTAATAAACTGATTGAGTTTTTATCAGAAGTTTAAGAACTTGGAAAAAAAAGGGGAAAGAAAATTACTGATAGGCTTATCTATCTAAAGGAAATGAGCAATAATTGCTCAGGGGGGTTTTTGATATGATTTCTAAATTTATGAAATTTTTTTTAGGAAAATAAAAGATTATTTTGGTATTTTTAAAGCTGGCCATATTTTTTGTTGTTTTTAAATAGCGTCATAAATTATTCACATAAATGAAAACATGGCAGATGGCAGGTACAAAACTTGTTTCTGTTGTTTTTATATTTTGACCAAATGCCAAAACAGTCTTAAATTATTCTGAAAATGTTTATAAGCACTAAAAACAACATAAATTCAAACTTGGAATTAAATAATTGATTTTTATAATTTATACACGTTTTTTTCTTTTCTTAAAGTGATAAATATTATTTATTTGTAAATATAGAAAACTGTCAAGCTATGACATTGATATACGCAATTTAAATACTTATTTTGGTTTGTTTAGGTGTATAATATTGAATTGGTTTCACTTTTTGTCACGCCATGTCATGTTAGTTGATTGTGTCGCATGTTGCATGTTGTGTGGGCAAAGCAAAGCGGCCATTTGCTGCGCATGAGCTTGATGATTCGTGTCAAATTGTTAATAAATGAGATGATGGTTTAATAATAGATAATAAGGTGTATTTTTTTTCCTGAATGAGTTACTTGTTTTTGTCGTATTTTGGAAGTTTTATCAAAAAACAAATAAATAAAAATGAGTTGTGTCAACTTTGTGCCAAGTGGATGTTTGATCAGTTTACATCAAACTTTGCTTTGTGATTATTTTTGAGAGTGAAAAAAGGTAATGATAAAAGAAGGAAGTGAGGTAATTACGTATAATCGTCTTTTAATTTTTTTCCGGAAAACAAATATCGTCTAGCTAATTATTTAATCAGAAAGGCAACTTTAATTTTTCTATTTCTGTTGGTGATCATTTCTAAGAAAATTTTTAAAATGATAAAATTGAGTCAATTTATCCGTTATTAAGTTTATTTTGGAAATACTAATTAGAAAATTTTAAATTATAATTACTGGTATATCTATTTGATTTATTTTTTGAAACTTATCTTTGTAATTAATGAATAGAATTAATTTTCTTAACGTGACTTTCAGTTTGCATTATATTAGCAGATTAAAATTGAAAAAAAAAATAATAATAAAACAACGATGGCTGATAAGTTTGTTTTGGTTTTCGAGTTTTGAATGACACGTGCCATTGTGTGCGACTAAGAATGGGCCGGAAAAAGTAGCATTTCCGTGATGATTCGGCACCTGGGTTGCATGCAATTTGGTATCAGTGAACTGAACCTGGGGTGCATTGTAAAAGGTTGAGGTCAGTATTTTCCCTTTTCAATCTGAGGTGATCATTATTAGTCGGCTCATTATTTCAAGCTGAGGTCAACTACTTAATAACAGCTTAACATCACCTGGTATAAAATCAGTGGAAAGGGGAAATTGAATTACCCATTTACATGGGATCATATACAATACTCCAGCTCCCTTATTTCAACAAAAAAATTGTATAAAAATAAAAATCAATACCAAATTTTATTTTAATTAATAAATCACAGCATAAAATTAAATATTAACTTTCAAATTAAAAACTTCAAAGCCATTTTTAAAATAAATAAGTAAAAATTCAGGATGTGCATTGTGTCGTACCCCTACTTGACATGACAAAAGAGTCAGTGAGCCACGAGTTTGTGTATTAAAAGGCGCGAGTTGGGGGCTTTGGGCCAAATTAACCCATGTAATGACCAACTGCTTCATTACTCACTGGTTGGTTGCTGCTACCTATAGAATAATGGCGGCACGCGCCGTAGCACGTTTTGTGGACACAACTGGTGGAAAACCACTAGGTATGGTATTAAGGGGAACAATAAACTTTTTTAAAAAAAAATAAAAACACTTCCGTTGTTTAGTTGCACCTGAATTATTATTTGTATCTATTTCACTGAGGATGTGCGATCAAGTCAGTGATTTGTGGCAGGGGAATGGAGAGTAAGTAATGAAATGTTTGTGTATAGTGTATTAAATATTGACGTATTAAATAGGAGAGTGTTTTACCAAACAAGAGTCAGTCTTTGGGTTGATGTATATAAAGAGTGGTACATATTGGTCAAGCAAATATGCTGTTGATATAAAGCTGTTAATTTGTTGATGGAAGTTTATATTCTGGTAGAAGTGTTTTTCAAAGACAAATATCGTTATTTATATTTGTTAAATGTAATTATTTATATATTTGATGATTTTTTTTCTCTGTGTCGATGTTTATGTTTGTTGTATGGAAAGTGGAGGATTAAAAATTGAGCAGGAGGTGCAGGGAAAAAACATAGGATTGTGTTTGTGAAGAAGTTGAGCGTGTACTGCATATGTAAATGTAATTTACTGTATGCATAATAAGGGAAGTAAAAAAGGTATGTTAATGTATGTGTTAAATATCTTCAGACATGATATATTTATTATGGTTTTAGGCGTTTAGCTTAAATTAAATTAAAATTTTTATTATAATAAAAGATGCATAATTGTAATTATATGTTTTGAAATAGAAATGGAAACGTTAATTGTATTCATGGAAGTATAAATTCAGGAAAAATGATTTTTAAGCAATTTTTTTTTGGTCAATATTGCAACTAAACTTACCCATTGTAAACTGGTCGTAGTCATGTTCTTCGAAAAATGTGAGCAAACATCATTCATTCGCATTAAATTTATTGAATTTGTAAATAACCACTGGCCAGTCATTGACATGTAACAAAATATAATGAGTTCACAAAAAAAATCAAGAAAAATCTTATATTGTACAGTCAATCTAGATTTCTATGAAATTATAATTTTTTTCATTTAATGTCATTACCTTTTGCAAGAAAATTCTGAATATTGAAATTACGCCCTTAGGTTGTTCTGTTATATTTATTACTGTACCTGTCTTTAGATTTGATGTATTAAAAAACATTAATATATTTCTTTGAACATTTGCAATTCGATATGATGTATTTAAATGAAGTTTACTCCTTCTTCCACCTTTGATGAAAGAAATATGATTAAAAAGGGTGAGAATGATTTTTATATAGTAGTTTCGTGTGCAATATAAAGTAAAAAACGCCCCTTTGTATTGTGCACGCGGCAGGGGACGTTGGCGCCTGAGACCCTACCTCGGAATGCAAACAGACAAGGCATGTCACAATGGGACAACGGGCAAGAGAAAGATATAATTTTTTTAATGGTACAAACATGGTATATGTCAACAAGTTGCCCAAGTGACACGCATTCGTTGGTCCTAATGGTTTGTTTTTGATGATAAGAAAAAATTGGTAATTGAATTGGATACAGAAAATAAAAATAAAACAAGTTGTTTTCTAGCTTGATATATATATTTATATATATACGCTCGCTTGATGTGGAGTGGTTTGCTAACTTTGTACTGATGTTTTTCTTTTTACGGTTTGATATGGTAAGAAGATAAATGTGGAAATAATGGAAAAACAATTTTTTCTTTTAAACCAACAAACAAGTTAATGATCCAATAGTGTTAATGGATTTACGCTGTAATTTATGGGATATTAGAGTTTGTCAACAGTTAAAGTGAATAAAAATGGCGGTTTTATTTTTTATTATTATTTTTTTTAGTTGTATGGTGAAGAGGGAGTGGAGCAATATCGTGATTTACGATTTGTCGTATATTGATAATTTGGGCGGCTGATAAGGCTTATCATTGTGCCTTTCCTACCACCTGGGTCTTGTTTTGTTCACTTGATAAGAGTAACTAGAAATAGAACTTCGTCATTACTGTGTGGCGTGACAAGCACTAAACTTTGATCATTGCTAAGTTATAGAGTTTACAGTTCAGTGGTCATTTTTATTATTTCAGACTTTTCTTGGTCACAATTTTTTAAAGATTTAATTAAATAATGATAAGATTAAAAATTGAGAATGGATGAGGGTTGAGAGCAGACTCACTAAACAATCTTTACATGATATTGATTAATTTTTCTCAATAATTTTGAATTAATATTAATTATTATTCATAGCATCCTCATTTTGATGATGTTATTGCTTTTCTTTTTAAATATTTCAAGAATTCTTTGGAGTTTTATTATGCTTCTATCTTTGTTAATATTAATTTCCTTAATTACTATAACCACAAACAGCATAAGCGGATACTTTGAACTGAACTGTGATTACTTTCTTGGAAATTTTTCTTTTGCAGCTTTTTAATTTAATCTGTAGTTTTTCCATAAAAAAATCAATTTTATCTTTTGGGGAAAAAAATGATAGCGGCAAAATCAAAAAAGCTTAAGTTTATTAGTATACGATATATGGTGACTCATTTCCACTATAATTAAGTACAAGTGTAAATCCTGTAAGTGGAAAGTGCATAATTTTAATCGAGGAGCCACGCTGTCTACCAACAAGCTTGGAACCAGTGGAATTTTTACATCCAATAAAGGATTAAGTGTGAACAATTGACTTAACTCAGCCTACACCTGCACTTATCACTTCCCGCTTTTTGATACGAGATAGCAAGTGCTTGTGCTTAAGGTGTGTTTATAATTGAAAATTATTGACCGCACGTGTTGTATACAGATTTAGTTAGAAAGTTAAGTTTGGAGTGCTTTCTACCTTGAATAATTTAGGATGTTGATGAACAAAGTTGCATTTTAAATGTTTGGACTTGGTGAAACCTCCTCTTATATTTTGATGGTGCAAATCACTTGAGGATTTTATCCATTTAGGCTTTTAGGATGTGTGATTTATTTTGCTCGTGGCTGTAGATTCAAGTACGAAATGATTGGAGAATGATGAGAAGATCAAAGATCACGAAAAGAGATAGTTGTAAATAATTAAAAATGGAGCATTTTGTATAAACAGCAGTTTATTTTATCAAGCAAATTATTTAGTAAACGAGTGAAAAGTTTTAACTTGAAAGTTTAACTGTTCAACATTGACTTAATTGAGCATTGACTTTGGTGCTTTTAATTTTAAAATTAAAGATGGCTTGACATGTGTCACATTTAATCTGTTTAGTGTAGAAATTTAAATAAAAAAAATAAAGAAATTAAAGAGGAAAAATTTTTTTTTAGAATTAATTAAAAGTTGTGTTTTTAAAACTGATAAGACATTTATAATTCACTTTTTTCTTTAATGAATAATCAGATTGAATCCATCAAATACCTAATTTACAGGAATAAATAATTGCTGGGCTAAGAATTCTAACAATTTGCTATGACAGATGTTTTTATAAATAAAATAAAAATTACTTTAGAAGTTGAAATTTGGGTTATGTAATTGAAGAGAAGTGAAGATAAAACAGAAAATGTCATCGAAATGTCACCCCTTTTCGTATAGAATTTCAGGTGGAGCTAATCCTTGGGCGTGCCTGGGAAAGAGCCAGCCATATTTGTTGAGTGGCTGCGCCCACTCTGACGAGTAAACATTGCTGGGAATGATGGCAGACAAGAGCTCACCCTCTCACATCTTCATCTTGGGAACCGTCCTCGTTTTCACCCCCGCAAAGGGGAAGATATGGGCAGGGGTTTCTATCTCGTGCTCTCTCTCATGTTGTAATATCCTTCAATTTTATTTCATCAAGTAAGGCTGGATTTTGTATCCAGTTTTGTAGTATTTTTATAAACAGGATTTTACTGAAATTGGCAGTAGGAATCTTTTTTTGTTGATATTATTAGGAAAATGGTTGTTTTTCTTTTACTAATGGACATTTTATGTATGTTTTTTTCCACTTGCCATTAGCTGTAATATTTATGGTAGTTCCTTATTGAATGGATAAATATTTTGATATTTTGATGATAAATGGAAGTAATTTTTAAAAAATAAATAAGTTGATGACAAATTTGTATTTAAACAGTGTTTTCAAATTGATTTGATTTTTAGAAATTTATAAAAATAACTTGGCAGGGTTATTTTCCAGGTAATTTTCCGACTATAATTGTTATAATAATAAATTTCATTATTAATTGAACAATCTAGTTTTAGTAGCGAGATGAAGTGTATAATTTGAGGTGATAATACGTGATGGGGGAGGTTGTTGCATGGATTTGCTTTTCCCTAAATGCACGTGCTCAGTGGCCTTTGGACGGATCAATGAACTTATCAAGACTCAACCATACGGCTTTTTAATATCGTCTTAAATTCATTAATTTTGATATCAACAAAAAAAGTTGAATTTTTTTTTCTAAAGAAAATAAATTGGAAATAAATTTGAGACATAGTAATAATAATAATAGTGTAATCATTAAGATGTAAGCTGATCTTATTACAAAGTACTTACATAAAATAGAAATATTTAATTACAGGGATTTATACACAAGATATAATTTATGCTGTTGCAACATGTAATAATGAATTGTAAGCAAAATGCATGTCTCAAGAGGCAAATGCCATTAAAAATAGAAATCGTAGGATAACAAATAAAATCGATAATGACAACACGTTATCAAAATGGAGCGTTGGAGAGCACAGATGGCCAAGTGGTTGATGCTGCAACAATCTCCTGCAGGGTTTTGTGGAAATGTGCTCGTGGGTTATTGTGTGATGTGTGGTGGTAGAAGAATAAGATGTCCAACAGCGACATTAATGTGAAGAGTTATGTGGGATCTTAAGCGTCGTTCAAGATGTTTGTGTTGTTGAGGTTGAACCAGATTTGTGTGCAAATATTGTTCCTATTGTTATCAAGTTAAGAATGTAGTTTTTTGGGTTTATTTTTATTTTTTATTTTTATTTTTATTTCTAAATTAATAAATTTTTTGGATTTCAAATTACGGAGGGAGTTGAGATAATATTTTATTATATAACAATTTAATTAAATTTATAAAGTATTTTGAGATTAACTTAAGGTAAACTGGAAATAATTTAAAGCGAAAATGCTGAAATTGAGCGAGAGAAAATATCGAATTTTATACACAGAAAAAACTGTTTTTAAAGTTAAATCGATGTTTGTGAAGTCTCTAGCGAGTTTGTTAACGTACATTACACAAAATGTACACAGACTTCTTTTGACATTTTAAAGCGAGTCTCTGATTTTAAAATTGCACAGATTAAAGTTCAGTTTATTTTCGAAATAATTTTTAATATAAAAACAAATTGATTGACCATTTTTTTTACAACCTTTAAATGTGTTTTTACTACTCCTAAATAAATACCACAAAGAGCATTAAGTCACTCAAACTTGCATTACGAAAATGCACACTTGACACAGCCATCAGGTCAACTTTCATCGATAACTTATTGAAGTTTGCTAAATTCAATACATTTACTAAGTCCAGTAGATGTTATGACTCATCGTAAGTTTGACCAATGTTGACAGTTTAATGTTTTTCAACCCAAAAAAATAATGGAATATAAACAAACAGTAATTTGTGCGTACGCCTTTTCTCACCGGATGTCCGCGTTTCGCAGGTCGAGTACAAGAGCACGAAGCCTCATTGGACACTTCCGGTGTCCTGATGGGAACTGATGGCGGAATACTGTTCTCAGATTAGTCCCCACCCTCTTTGATTCCTTGTGACAATGGTCACGTGTCATCGAATCGTCATCGATTCAACTTTAGTCCCCGTTTTGTACCGTTGAGCTGATCAATACATTTCAAATTTTCTTTCCCCTTATCCCAACCTGAAATCAGAATCAGGCACGCGTTTGGGGTTTATTATTGCATCTTTTTGCATTTTATATGCCGGAAATGTCATTGTAATGAGATTAAAAAACTTTTTACTTGTTAAAATTAATTGAATAAGAGAATAAAATTTAATTTTTTTAAATAAATAATATGTTATTAATAATACAATTATATAATTACTTGCTAAATAAAATGTGTCATGCTTCTGGATACGGTGTTGAATGTTTATCAAAATTTTCTATCTTGGATTTTGGCGCGTTTTAATAATAAATGAATGCGCCACTGCGTGTTAAGAAATAATTAGAGTGTTTTCGGCTAAAAACGTTAGATAACTGTTACTGATAAATGATTTGCAACTTGTCAGCTTGATTTAGATACCTATTTGCAAGATAGGATTTTTTTTTCAGATGTACTCTTTCGATATTTCCAACCGCTGTTTACCCGCCATTATTTCTAAACTTATGTTCCATGCTCACAATTTATCTGCGGAACGTGAAAATATTGGAAATGGGGAAAATAAAAATATTAACTTTTTTATTTTTTATTTTTATATTTTTATATATACAAAAATAGACAATTAAAGTTGAGAAAATATTTTTTTTTCAATTTATTACTTTTTTTTATTACATATCTTAAATGATTAATTGAAGTGTAAACTTGTTTTAGTGAAGCATGTAATGAATGACAAATTACCCGAAAAAAATAAAAGCAAGGAGTCATAAAAATAAGGCGGTAATGATTGTAATAATGGTAATGCACTTCGAGACAGATATAATTGCGTGTCACAAGGGAGCAGTTGCATTACCTTAATCGTCACCACCCCCGCAACCTGCCTTATCATGACACCTTTCCTTGGATCACGCTCAGGGGGTAACTTGCAGAGGAAGTGTGAGGTGAAGGGGGGGTTAATTGCTACCAATTAGACCGATTGAAATGGGAAAAGGATTGTGCACATGCGCGAAATTTTTTTTGTCAACACAAAAGAAAGTTAGTATTGGGCACGTGAGCTGTGGTCTGCTCGATATAAATGATTTTTCTCGTTTTTTCGGGGGCAATTAATAAATTAGAGGATCAGTGCAGTGATTCGTGAGGAAAATGGTGTTTTAAATTGGAGGGATTTATATTGATCGTTATTGTTGATCAGAACGATCATGGACTGTCATTTTTCATTTTTTTTTTAAATCAAAATGGTTTATTGTTTATATTTGAAAATGAAGTCTTCAATCATATGATGTAATTCCGCTTGTCATGTAACTGCACAGAAAGTGGAATGAGAGGGTCGGGGAGTAGTTGTGGTCTCATGAGGTGCATGAATAAATGACGAGTAGTTCATCAAGTATTTATGGCCGATAATGGCAGGGCGGTAGGACGAGTAAAGTGGTCAGTGCGCAGACGAAACAGGTGGCAGAGTGATGAAAGTAAATTTATTTGATTTGCTCGTTCTAGGCCTAAATGAGATATTTTTTCATCTATTTTTTTTTGTGAAGTTGATTTAATCGATTTGGTAGGAAATACACTATAGAAGAGAAACAAAGTTCAGTGCGAGTTTATTTATTTATTTATTTATTTGTTTCAGGAATCTTTGCAATCGCTGAATCTCGAAAAAGATGACGACGAAAATACGGACAGTAACAATGATGGGAGAACTTGCAGCAGGTATTTTATTCTAAAGATTATTCTAAAGATTTGTGTTTGGGTTGTCTAACTTGTAAAACATAAAACAAGTCATTTTTCAATTTTTTTAAAATAA
>JAQFZN010002363.1:0-11617 GCA_034687075.1 Geophilus carpophagus | reverse complement strand
CGCACTGCATCGAGCCATCCCTGGATGCAATCAGCCCCTTCACACAACTCTGGTTTCTCTAGGAAGTGACTACAAACTTCTAAGATTTTTGCATTACACAATCCTAGGCAATGAGGGGTTGGTCATATAATTTCAAGTTTGAGTCACATTTGGTATTCATTAGGCTGACAAAGGAAATCATCTTAATATTAATGACCACACATACAAACTTTAAGTCACCAGGGACTTAATTAGACTGAGTTTGTTTAGTGACCGTAAACAAGCGTTTTCTTTAAAGCAAATTTGTTTTAAGCTTAATAATGCCAGTTATGGGTTCTCTGTTTTTACTTTGTTAATATTACATCAAGTTGATTTTAGTTTAATGGTTTTACAGGTGTGAATTTTTTACGGTAATAATATAATACGATTAAAATATTAAATGCTTTTTTATTTTTTTCTGTAAAAAATTTGTAAGATGTAAAAAAAAATACTGATTAAAAGGCAGCAGAAATTTTGGAGCAAAACTTCCAATAAGAGAAAATTTGGTTGAAATTATTGCACTATTTATAAAACTTGTTACAAATGAATAGTACGAGATGAAATGTTTACTTTTGACTTAAGAGTTAGACAGCTTATCAACCTGTTTCGCGACTTGTGAACTATAATTTTATCATGGGCGTTGTAAACTGTTGTTATCTTGATGCACACAAGTTTAGTGAAATGACAATGAAAATGATGCAATTAAAGCGAGTTTAAACAGGAATGTAGCATGAAAAATTAGACATGGTTTGAAAATGTTAATGCATGATGTGGACTGCAACAATTTGCGTGCATGTGTTTTAAGATAACAGACAACTGCATTTTTCAAGCGTTTGGATTCACTCGAAATATACGTATTGAATGATTTGTGGGTCAGTATTTTGTTGCTGTACTTTTGACACAAGAGGAATTATTAACTGCTAACAACAATACTTATGACGTTGGTAATAAAGTGTTTCCAAGTCTCAACTACGGTTTTTTATATAAATAAGAAAAGTAAAGACAAATTATTGCTGTAATACATCGTGAGGAAATTGGAATTGTTTGTCTATAGTTGAACTTGTCCTAACTTTACAAATTGTAATCTCTTTCTCGTAAATTTAGCATAAAATTATTTATAATTTATACAAGAGCTGTACCACAGATGAAAAAATATACCGTATTTTTAATGTGCAAGCATTTGATAAATTGATTTTGTTGGTTTAGTTATTCTGTGCTTGAAGAATGATCAAAACAAACAAATGTAGAAAGGTTTTTATTATGAATAATTTGGTTTATTTTTCTTTATTTTTCATCTTTAGAATTTTAATAAATAAAATAATAAGTTTGTGATAGGTGGGTTCCATCATATTTGTGGTGTAGAAGAGTGCAGTGAACTTTTGTGGTTGGTCTTTTGTCTCTTGTTAAATCGAGCGGAACAAGAAATTGCAGTTCACTCTTTTCTTTCCTTTCTTAAGGCAAGTCGAACTGCACCTAATTACATTTTTCTCGACAACATTAATGTAATTAAGATGGCGACTGTATCTAGTCAAATTATCTCTATTGGCTCAACTGAAATAATACACTATTATTTCAAAATTAAATTAATGGAATAAAAATAATTTATTCTTTTATGAATAGACACTCGTGGGAAAGGGAATTTTGATCCAATATTGAGAATCTAAAGAAATGTGATTAGATTATGCTTTGAAATTACTATAGCTAATTGCCTGGCGAAACTCGTGTTTTTCGTTTTCTTTAAAGCTTTGCATAGCACTAGCTTAATTTACTTAATGGGATGACTCTGTAATATAAAGTCTGTACCAACTATGATTAATGATAGGAAGGATGGGGTCTGTGAACAATATGAGAGATGAGAGAAGGTAAAAGAAAATAGCGAGCACAGTTTGTTCTTTGTCGAATTTGAAGAAAACCGTTAAACATCCGCAAAAATAATTTAGTAATTGTTGAAAAATATTATTATAATGTTCTTTACTGAAGAAATGTTATGTTTATTAAAAATGAAAAAAATTTGGTGTTTTTCTCGTCAACAGTGATAATACTTTGTGGTTTGTTAGTGACATTATTAATAGTTGATGATTTGTTAAAATGTATCTAAATAATGAATATGTTTACGATTTCCATCATCCACTTTAAATTTTATATAAATTTTTTATTAACTTTTTAATGTTAAATTAAGGGAGCATACTTTGCTTTGACATTATCTTACTTAAAGCATATAAAGAATAGGATTTTGTGTTTACTTTTTACTGTTATTTGTGTTAAGTAATTAAAGTTGGTTTCAAAGTTACTTTTTATTTGCTCGTCAGTTGAACAATTTTATTTCTTCACAAAGTAAATTGCATTCTAGTATGGGGTCCAGATGCAATATTCGTGGGTGGGCGGACCTCTTTCCTGCACTCTTTATGCACTCACAAAAGAGCATCTCTGCACAGTTTGTTTACTCCTCAATGGTAATGGCAGTGGAAATTAAATCCTATAAAAGTAAGTTTGTTGCTGCTTTTCAACGTTGAAAATGTTTAAGTAAAAAAAAAAGTTGTAGTCCAGATGTTTCAGCTAGTTTGTATGCAACAAAGTGTCAGTTTGTATTCATAAATCATGCAAAACAAACATTTGTAAATATACAATAGAAAATTAATGTTCAGTTAGAATGTTACAAAAATATTTTTTTAATTTTAACCTTTTAATTTTATTTATTTATTTTTTTTTGCTTTTTAATCCTTTAAGATAATGGAAGTTCAATGTACTTTTAATCTATAGTCACAGCTCCTATCTTAATCCCCCAGCTGCGAATTTACGAGTAAAAGAGGAAAAAACGAGCGGTATAACGGTTACTGAGATATTCCACTCGAGAGAATTGCTTTCAATCCTTTTAGCTTTTTTACTAATTGTCCTTTAAATTTTACACTTTGCGACACGATTAATTTTTGATCAACATCTATTTTTTAATTTAAAAACAACATATTAATAGAGGATATAAATACACTCTTTAATTTCATTGCACCATCATCGCTAACAGCAAATTGTTATTACATCTTAAAATGGCGGATTTGTTTATATCGCCAATGTCCTTGTGGCGCCACCTTTTAACGATAGAGTCGTTGAGGCAACTGATCGTCACTAATGAGGCGCACTGCGTGTCTTAGTAGCTGGTCACGTGCCAAGTATGGGGCCAAGGGGCCTAATTAATCCCACAGAAACCACTGCGATTGAACACCTTTCTTTCTTTTTATTTCCTTGCTTTACTTTCCCTTTTCTTCGGTCATTTAACACAGTTCTGTGGAGCGTGATTTTGGGCGTTATTAAAGATGGTAATGAATGTCTTAATCAATAGTGAAGATTAACTTGATGTCTGAATTTGTTCATTTGGGATTGTGATTGGTTTAGATTATATCTGGAATATTTTGGCTGTCTGCGATTTGAGAATTTAATGATTGATACTGCAACTTTTGACTATATCAACTTAAAAATCTTGCAGAGTTGCAGAGAGAGGCTTTTAGTTTGACAAAACTCAATTTATTTACATTAGAGTGCAAGTTTAAAACATTTTTCACATAAAAGAGGCACCATTAATATCGAAAACTGGTGACAGTAATGTGTTAGTTGCTCGACAAATGGCTTGTTGGCGGCACAGACTTTGACTTTTTAATCTTTTTTTTTATTTTTGTTTTGTTTTTTCCGAAAGAAAAAGTTTAAACTAATTAGTTGATTAGTTTTCTTGACGTTACGATAATTAATGCAACTTTTTCTGTTTTTTTGGATTGATGTAACGCGACGTTACTCTTAGTTTGTTGTAGATGGCAGTGCAGTTTCCGGTTTTAAGGTAAAAGGAAAGGTTAATAATTACATAGAACTTTGTTAATCTAAAATATAAATTAGACGTAATTAAGTTAACAGTTAAAAATTAACAAACCAAATGTTAATGCGTTGAATTTTTTATTAAAATTGTGTTTTACTGCTATTATCCAACGTAAGCCTACTTGTGAATATTTAAGCACTTACAAACCTGTTAATTTTATTTATTTTCGGTTTAAAATTAAAAATTTATCGTTTGAAATTGTTTTTTTTTCTTTTAATGGATTTAGATTTGCTTTAAATCATATGAAGATGTTTTAGGCTATTTTTTCTAATACACATCATTTTTATTAATGCGTCGTGTCACTGCTGTCACATCATCGATCATTCCATTCTTATCTTTAAGTTGATGTCTGTTTCTTGCATATTCTTTCCAGGGAAATTCATTTAGACTAAATCCTCTTTCCTTTAAATCCTGAATGGCAGTCGGCTGACACGTTTTTCTCGTTCTCATTTTTTATTATTATTTTTTTAAGCAGAAAAACATATTTTGTTTGTTTGGCTTAAATCTGCAATCGAGACAGTTTAAGCAGCGTGTGTATGTAACCTGTTGATTTGCTTAATTATGCTAATCAATTAGTATCTAACTCGAAAGACTCTTCAATACATCTGAATGACTCATTATACGAATTTGCACGATGATACATCGACATGGGTCATTTTACAATTCCTCAATGTATTTATTATTCTAATCCATTATCGCCGCATCAAATTGTCATTTATTAACTAAATGCTAAAATGTAAATTAAGTATGCAATGAATAATAAGTGGAAAAAATATTGATCCAAAGCTCGATTAATTCAATGAAACAAAGTAACATAACAATTCGCTTACTTTTGAAAATAATTTTCATTTTAGTAATGAGAAATCCATTTAATTTCAAATCAATTATGGATTAAAGTAACTTTAGGCAACAACTTTAAATTGAACACTGCCGGATTTTACATTTAAGATTATATGTGCAATATCAACAACACAGCAGTTTTAATGCAATAGAAGAGCAATATGGTATATTATTGAATAAAATGTTTTATTTTCTCATAAAATTTCAATATCTATTTGTCTGAAATGCAAAGTGCTGCTTGGAATCATTAAAAATTTTAGTTTGAATGCGAGATTGTGTAGTTAGTTCGAATGTGCAGTGCAACTTGAAGAAATTGTTAGGCAGACAGTTGGTTAATGACGGCCATTAAAGCGAGACATGGTGTAATACAAGTAAGCGATAGACCCGTTAATAATGGTACGTTGTCTAATGTCACTGATGGCATCGCAATATTAGATGTTGGAGTTGCATTGCACATCTCTTGAGGTTATTTCAAGGCTCTTCTCACGTTTAATCTAGCACGTATGCCAATAAACAATTATCAATCGGTCACACTTACTCGTGGCAGATACACTTGTAAATACTAATGGTTATTGGAGTAGGAAAATGGGAGATGTGCTTGAAATACAAACAGATAAAAGAATATCAGTGTTATATAATCTGCTCTTTAGGGATTAACGTCAGCAATGGACGTTTCATGTCTGCTCATTAAGAGCTTTGTAATTTCATTTGTCTTACTTAACTCGTGCTGTGTGAATGGAAAGGTAAATGAATCCCAATTCAATTAATTCTGTACTGGTTAGATTTATATTGCTTTTGTATGAAGACAAGGACGTTGGATTGAGAAGTTTGTGATACTATTTCTTAATTAAATGTTGAATTCATTACTTTGCACACACTAGAGGATTTATTTTTTATAATCGAGTTGAGGTTATGAGCTTACAGCAAGCTGAATGTCGTAAATCTTTTTATTGTTAATGTCTGGTTCCCTGAAGAAACTGAAATTGCCATGCGGCTGCAATTTGGTGAAAATGTGGGCAAGGATTGGCATGAAATTGTGCAATCGATTTCTTGATTGAATTTTTAAAAATTTTACAGGAAATGAACACGATTTTTCCTACTTCTTTATCTGATTTTTCAAAGATTTTTCGAAAAGATTTAATTACATGCATGATTATTTTTAAGGGGAGTTGTAAAATGACCTTTTCTTTTCATAGGTTTTGATGAGTCGAGTTAAATGAATGAAATGAAACTGGCGACAGCATATAAAGCCAGTGCAGTTTTATCTTTGTCTTCTCTTCATTTACTATGGGAATGTGCACCAAGAGTTTCATCAAGTGGATGACTCCACTCAATTTGCAAGTGGAATAGAGTGAGGTATAAACGGGTAGAAAAGAATGAAAGAAAAAAAAATTACTAAGCAAAGTTTTTGCAAGTATGAACATACACGCAGATTTGTAATAGGGCTATACGTGCTCGGAAAATAGTGTAGGAGATATCGCATAAAAGAAAATGAAGGAAGAAAGTGCATGATAAAGTCGAAACTCCGATCGTAGCAAAGTGCAGCTAACAACATGGCAAGAAATTTCGTGTTCAGTTAAGGTAATTTCAGACGTAATCACTTTTTTATATGGGCAAAAAATTGCAATTTTCTCTTAATTTTATTGTTTTAAGGAAATGTGTTGTTAGTTTTAACTTGCAGTTAGTGAAATGATGTATATTTATGTTGATGAAGTGAAATGGAACTACTTTCTTCTGTTATGTAAATGATAACAAAACCATACAACGACATAGAAATTTCGAAATGCTATTAATATGTGTACATTCGTGTTTGCTGTTTGTCTTGTTTCATTTTGTTTGTTTGTTGCTAGGAAAATGAAGAACAACATTGATATGTTTAAAGAGTGTATGTTTTTGAGATTAACAACAAAGGTCATCTTTTATGTATAGAGTATGATGTAATTTTTAAAAAATAATAAAAAGTTAATTAGAAAATGCAATATGCATTTATTTTAAAATTATTGTAAATATGAGTGTAATTATGTGAAATTAAAGTAAATTATTTTGTTATTATGTTTCAAAGTTCAGATTTCAAGCATGTATTGCATGATGAAAAACAAATTGCTTATTACTTTGAACTTTTTTTCATTCAACTGACATCAAATTTAAAATCCACCAAGAATAACCCAAAAATGAACATGAATAAGAAAGCAAATTGGACTGGGAAACCCTAGATTTGTTTTTTGATTGAGATCGAACCGGAAAAATAAAATCTCAATATGATTGCAAAATAAAAAAAAATTGCATTAATTATTTGTTAATAAACTTTTTTTTATTTTTTTGAATGATAAGAAACAAGTATTACAGTAAGTTATCTAAGGGCAGTAGGTTGGGCAAAATTGGTTTTGTGAAAGATGAATCATGGTATGCGTTGATGATGTGATGGCAACAAAGTGAAATACGATGGCGCCACCCATTCGACCAGGTGGTAGCAAATGACCATCCATCGGTATGAGACGACAACTTAATCAAAACAAATCACCTAGCACCATCTCATCACCAAACTACTCGCCATCAAAACCTCTTTTTCATCATCCCAACTTCTTAAAATATAAATCAAGAAATGTGATTTGTAAAAACGAAATTTTATGTAATTCACAAATAATGGCGACATTTTTTTGAAAGGGAATTTTTTTTTCTTTTTATTCTATTTTTTGGTGTTGAAAGATTATTTTTTTATCCCCATCGGTTTCAGATTGCGGATTTTGCTAGCGTAAAAGAAATTTGCTAATGATGATAAATTCTAATTCCATTGGGGAATCAGCGGTGGCGCTTTTTGCGAACATTTTAAAAATTTTACCCTTGTGTAAAAGCTTAAAGGTCTGTTTTTTCTTCGTGTTTTATTTGCTTTTTTGCTTTTAGTTTTATGAAGTTCTTATCGGTGTCTCGTAAGGGAATTGTTTAATCTTTTTTATTTCTTTAATGTACAGTTTTCATCTTTAATTCTCAGTTACGTGGAGTGCGAGCGTGTCCATGTCGGTTGTTCTATCGACTCGTGTCTGTCACCTGTCATTGAGAGTTGACGGAAATTGGGTTCGTTGACCGATTCTTTACTAGAAAAACAGTCAGAAGTGATCATTGCAAAACTTTTTACAGTTTGCAGAAGAAATTTTTGATATTCTGTAATTGATTTTTATTTTTAACTCTTTATTGTATTTTTGTTCTCTTTCTTCCGGTTAATATTTACAGAAATCCAATACAACTACGTCTTTAAGTGATATAATTAATTCACGGTTTAGAAAAATCCTGTTATTTGTGATGTTATTCACTAACAGAAATAAATTGACAATCATTTTCTACGTCAATTTGCTGCCAAATTAAGAAAGTTGCATTTGTTTAATTAAAAAATTACAAAACATTAATTTATTTTAATTTCTTGCAGATTATATTGATTCACTTTCTTTAATAGTAAACTTATATATATATATATATACGGCAAAGAAGGAGAAGAAGAAGCACAAGCACCATCTGTATAAGCTGGCGTTTCTATTTGGTTTCTCTTTTTCGTTCTTCTTTTTCTTCATTTCTCCTTTTTCTATCATTCAATTTTTTTCCTACTCTCCACTATCTCTTTGATCCAATCTGAGACCAAAATCCTCACCTTTTTATTTTCTAGTTACGACTTATCACAAAGAGATAACGATTTAGGTGAAAAAACAAACTTTTCTGCCCATCGTGCACAAAATTCCGTAATATCAAAAAAATATATATATAAAAGGAAAGAAGAGAAGTGAAAATGTTTGGCTCTCGTGAATTGAATGTTAATTTTAAGTGTATGGGAGTCGTTAATTTTTCTCGACTCATTTCATTAGTTTGATTGCTCCAACACGTTCCTTTGCCTTTGGAACAGATGACTAATTGGTGGATAAAAGTGCCAGAAAATTGTTGCTAACGAGAAATGTGAGCGACTAATTTGATACGAGTCAACCGTAAACAATTCAAAATTATTGTTCCTCTTCTTTGCGAATGAAAGAACCGTGAATTCTTTTTAATGGCTTTTTCACTTGCTATTTGTTTTATTTTAATTTAATTTGCGCTTGGTGTCACACACAAAACATCAGAAACTGGTTAAAAAGTTACAAATTTCAGTCTTCAGGTTAAGTGCTGGAAAAACGGAAATAAATGACTTCAAACGCTCTCAAAAATGAAACTAAGAGGGAGAGTGGGCTTCACTGCACAGTTAAAGGGCAAAATCAACATAAATTGGCATTATTTAATGCTAATTTTTTAAAAAGTCCTTATTTTATGTAATCATATGTTACGAAATAATGAAAGAATGATGAAATACAAATATAATTCTTATTACATAAAGAGTTTGTCAGATTCTCAAGCGCTCCCAAATTGACAGTTATCTTGATATTTCTATTAATTATCACATCAAAGTTACGATGCTATAAAAAGCAGGATCTTGTGATTCTTTGTCAATTGGATAAAAGAAACTATACCTGTTTATTGGCGTGTGATTTGTTTCAACCTGATTCTTCGAAAACTTATATACGAGTTGAATTCGAAATGAATCGGTGTGAAATTACGATTCATTGCTCGTCGACTCGCGATTCGATTTGGTCTCCATATTGTGCTGCTATTTTTATTTATCCTTTCTTCTTTCTCTTCATCTTTTTAAGATGGAAAGACGGCTAGAGTGCAGAATGACACCGCACAAGTTGAATGACAATTTTTATTCGTTGATCCTTCCTTTTGTGATTTGCCTCACCAAGGAGCAACAACAAAGTGAGGTATCATCATGTAGGCTAGTTCTGTTTGTATAAAGACGAATGACGCGGTGGACCATGAAGTAAAAAAGTGTTCATTTTGAGAGGAGCTGCTTACGTAGTTTGCAACATTTTACGGGCTACATAAAACTTCATTGTCCTTCCACTAAGCGGAATGAAAGAAGAATAAAAGCAGGAGGAGGATGAGTAGGCGATTTTGGATTCAGAAGACACTTTGTGGATAAGCGACTAGAAGTTTGGAGCTTTTTTATGATTAAAGTTACTAACTTGTATTCTTATTCTCTGGTAAATGCAATATAAAAGTAAGTTTAGTTGAATTTTCGAGGCTCTTAGATGGTGTACTTTGTTTGAAGTTTCAAGGTGCACTTTGGCCCCACACCTTCAATTTCCTCGGGAATTTTTCTTAAATTAAAGTAAGGCAGACGACATTAAGTTTTATAACTTTATACTTTTTTTTATAAAGTTTAGAAAGGTCAGTTAAGAGATAGGAAATGGCCATAAAACAGCTTTTAGTGTCCTGTACGTGCAAATGAGTAGATAATAAAGGATGGTATTGTTATATGTTACGTGTTTTTAGTGTTTAAATATCGTTTTAAAGAGTTGAAAGTAGGTATAAATGTTTTAATTTTAAATTATTTTAATGGGAAGTTATTTTCAAAACCGTTTTAAAGAGGAAAGACAGCTGTTTTCTTTAAATGTGAGACATTAATCTCGGTTGATCTTTACTAGGAGAAATGTAATATTTATGTTTGGAGAAAAACGAGTGAAAAATGTGGGCTGGGTTGGGTAGCGAAGTGAATAAAACCGAAGAATATGAAGATTATGTGCATTTTGTAATATTATACATTAGGTTGGTGAAGGAGAGATGTTGAGGAAAATTGAAACATGAATTAATTTCCTGTCACCCATGGATTGACCAACACCTCAGCTGAATTAAACGGCACAGATCGTAATGACCCTTGCCACCAAAGTCCTCTACTTCCTGTGGGATATCAGTTTTCGGTGAAATGACTTAATCATGGAATAAGATAAGGGGGAGTAGACAGAAAAAAAATACATGAAGCAATACTGACTTCCTGTCAACATCAACCAGTGTCACTTGTCTTGAAGGATCAATAGATCAGTGACTCAATTGTTTTTATTTTCTTTTTGCGATCAGTTGCTTTTATTTAATTCTTTTTGAGGATTACTTGTATTATGATATTTATTTTATTGTTTTTGGATATATATATAAAATAGAAAACATGAAAAAAATATGGATTTTAAGTATGAGAAAGTAACTGTTTTGTTTTATCTAACAGAGCACTAAGGAATTGAATTAATTTTAAAAGAATAATGCACTTTTAAAATTTTAAATTTTAAATTTAAGTTGAAATCGTAAACTGTCTTTTTGCTTTGCTTTCCAATTCAAAATATCTCTGAGGTAAAGAGGAGTTTAGTGTAGAATCTGAGAAACAAATGTTGATTTTTGGTATAAACATAAGCCTCTGAACGCACTTGGATGAGATAAAACAAAATAAACTCATGGGACTTGAAAATATATTAACGTTCCCACTGCCTGCATTTTACCAAGAGCCAAAAAGGAAGGAAATAAAATTGGATATTTTATATATTTAAACGAACCTTATATAGAAAATGTAAATAACTTGATTTAGTTTACTTTTTGAGACTAACAAATAGTGACTTGCGGTCTTGCACCTTGATTTATAGTCGACAATTAATGCATGTGTAGGTTGACCAAAGAATTAAAATGGGTGCTTTTAGAACGTTATAATTATAATTAGGTAACTACGTGTTAGCTTGATTTAAAGTAAATTGTTAATTAAATTTTCGGCAATAAAATAATAATAGATGAAGGTGGGGATTTCCTTTGAATTTCAAATGACTTTGCAAGTACATAGGTGAGTATGTCAAGAGGAAGTGCAATTTTATTGGAATTAATTGACGATGGAATCTAATAAACGTCGAATGGCAATGATTAATTGAATAAAGGTTTGCGGTTCAGCCAGTGACAGGATTCATTTAGGCAAAAGTTTAATAAGAATATGTTTATTGTTGAAAATTGTAATTTAGTCAATGTAATAATGCTTTTGACACATATTACATTTTCAATTTTATAAATACACAA
>JAQFZN010002362.1:0-11620 GCA_034687075.1 Geophilus carpophagus | reverse complement strand
TACTCCAACTTCCATCAACAACTACAGTTATAGAAGCAATATTATCAGCATTGATTTTGTTACTAGCAATTTTTTTTCTTTAGATATTGCATCAGTCATACTACTTAATGCTACTGATTTAAAATAATTCCCACATTTCTTTTCATACTTTTAATATGTTGTAGCAGACATGTATGGTGCTTGCATTACAGAAAATAATTCCTCAGATTGGTTATGTCCAATATCAATCACCATAGCTGCACAAGCTGCATCAAAGTGTAATAATTTTTTTGATGCAGTTTTTATAATTTTATGACAGGAGCATAATATATTACCACACTTAAAATGTAATTCAGATACCATTCCATAATGTTGAAATTTGAAATGGATTAAGCTACCTCCATAAGTACATTCCATTGTATGTCATTCTAATACCTTCTACAAAAGTAGCTAAATCAACAAGTCTGCGGCTATTACTTATTGGGGTTTCTATATGGTATCCCTCATTTTCAATTGAATAACTACTTTCATTTTCTACTTGAACATTGTTATGTTCTATTTCCATATCATTATCATTATCATTACTTATTTGTACAATGTCATTTTCTATTTGTATTGTTTCAATTTCAAGTTGTCTTCTACTGTTAAGTCTTTTTGCAATCAATGATGTTTTTCTTGTTCTTGAAGAATATCTCTTTTTACCAGCACTATTTGGTTTATAAGTTGACATTTTTTTAAATTAAATACTGGATAATTTGATATCAAGACAGATAACTTTGATTTGTTTGATATTAGAACAAATAATTTCGATTTATTTGAATTTGCGACAATTTACTTTGATTTATTTGAATTTGCGGCAATTTACTTTGATTTATTTGAATTTGCGGCAATTTTTACTTTGATTTATTTGAATTTGCGGCAATTTTTACTTTGATTTATTTGAATTTGCGGCAATTTTTACTTTGATTTATTTGAATTTGCGGCAATTTTTACTACGATTTATTAAAATTCGGAATAAATAACTTCGATTTATTAAAATTCGGGATAAATAACTTCGATTTATTAAAATTCGGGGTAAATAACTTCGATTTATTAAAATTCGGGATAAATAACTTCAATTTATTAAAATTCGGGATAAATAACTTCGATTTATTAGAATTCATGATAAATAACTTCGATTTATTAGAATTCATGATAAATAACTTCGATTTATTAGAATTCGCAGCAATTTACTATAATTTCAGCTTCAATTTGTTGTTTATATATACATTTGTTATATACACGTTTCCTGCATGTATGGAACTGTGAAGGAAACGTCATTTGTGCAATACATTCAATTGGTCCACAATTTGCGCACAATTTTTATCAGCTAGCTGAAGACGTCGCTGTAAACTGGTGAGTTTGGCATGATACGCCACAGCTTTACTATCAGCTGCTTGCATTTGAAAAACCACGGTCCGATTAAGTCATCTGGCTACGATAGAGCGGGTTCTCCGTAAATGCCTCGGCATCAATGTTTACAAGCGTCAAACATTGACGGGCCGCATCAAAAACATATTGTTCGTCAAGAATCAATATTTGCTACCGGAATAATTTATGAAATTGTATCAAGCATTCCTAAGGTAAATAAATTAATTTTCTAAACTTTAGTCTATGAATAACGATTTGTTATTGCAGGCTTCAGAGACAAATGATCAAGAAATAAGCAATACAACAGAGACTCCAGCCGAAGTGAGCCAAAATGAAACAAAGATGACTCCAAGTATGGTATCTAGCAGATAAATTGCCAATTCATGGATCTCAAACGGCTACAGAAAATGTTAAGCAAGTTGGTGAAGAATTGCCATGCTTGAATAATAATTCATATCATGGCTCAAATGAGCACTTGATTAGTTTCGATTCAATGCAACAAGTTGAAGAAACAAAACTCGTAGATACGGAAAATGACTTTACTACAAATGTGTACGATACTTCCGATGACTACATCAACACAATTTAAAGAAAAAAAATTGTTGTTTGAAAATGACACTAACACAATAGGAAAAGTGCAAGAACAAGAATCAAATAAGAAAGCTAAAGAAGAAAGCAAGTTGAATGAAGAACTCGAATCCAGTTCCAATTCACATACATCTTCCATTACGTTTCGAGAAAAGAAAGATAAAAGAGATTACTCTGCACACAGAGCTTCTTTTCCTTTAGCAGTTGACTGGGAAGCAAGTAAATTAGAATCAGATATTCAAAGTTCAGACAATTCTAATGATAATTCTAATGAGCGTAGTTTGTCGGTTCCATATAACTTGCTTAAGAAAGTAAAATATTGATTATTGATCTTAACTATATTGCATTTAATTTTATGTTTTAGATGTAGATGAAGGGTCAAATAGTTTTGGCAGCGAAGCTGATTTGCATTGTTTAACAGAATTACCACTTCCGAATTGGATGCGTCTGGGTGAAAGTATACTAGTTCGACCCTACAACTACAGCGGTATTATTTCTTTTATTGGTCCAATTGCATTTGCTTCCGGAGTTTGGATAGGAGTTGAGCTTGCCATGCCATCAGGTACTAATAGCATCTTTCAGTTGAAATTTGTCTAAAGATGTTTATTTACATTTATTTCTAATAATTACAGGCAAAAATAATGGGTCTGTTAACGCTAACCAGGTGTTACAATCACTCTTAAACCTGCAATTAATGGCGAGGTTGAAAGATATAAGGCATGACTCGTAGCAGTCGGATGTTCTCAAAGATATGGCGACACTTATGAAGAGAATTTCTTTCCAGTCGCTAGAACGGAAACAATAAGATTGTTGATAGCCATAGCCGTCCAATACAGAGCTAAAATAAGACTATATGATGTAAAAACCGCTTACTTAAACGGAACTCTCAAGGAAGAGGTGTGGATGCAACCTCCACCTGGTTTTAATGATGATAAGACAATTGCTTGCCAACTTAACCGATCCATATATGAGCTTAAGCAATCATGTCGGAACTGGCATGAATGCTTAGATAGAATACTAATAAAAAGATAGGATTTAATAAGTCAAATGATGACGAATGCTTATATTTTAAGATTGAAAAAGACAATTGGGTATTCTTAGGAGTGCATGTCGATGACTGCACAACAGTATTTAACAATGATGAATTGGAACAAAGAATGATAAAGCTAATTAAGAAAGACAATTTTGACAAGTAAAGATAGTCCAAACCAAATACTTGGTATGAAGATAAATTATGATAAGGATGAAATCACTTTGACCCAAAGTGCATATATTGCCAATTTATTGAGCAAATATGAAATGACAGATTGCAACCCATCCAAGGGGGTTGGAGATGTTAACCAAAACATCAATGACTTTAATGATAGTCCAGAATATGACAGTAATGAATATCAGCAATTAATGGGATCACTCCAGTATCTTGCCGTATACACATGACCTGATATTGCCCATGCTCTTAGCAACCTAGCTAGATATAATGCCAACCCTAGGCTATTACATTATGAAGGACTAAAAAGAATTCTTAGATACTTAAAGGGAACAATGAATTTAGGACTTAAATATGAAAGAACTGAAAAAATAGGATTAATAGGATATTGCGATGCTTCGCAAGATAGAACAGTGGATTCTAGAGGATTTAATGGGTACTTACTTTTCATGGGTAAATGCGTAGTCAATTTGAAGAGTAAAAAGCAAAGCATAGTGGCAATGAGCTCTACTGAAGCTGAACTTGACGCGTTGACAGAACTCATGAAAGAAATCCTCTAGTTGAACAATATGTGTAATGAAATATTAAGATTTAATGACTTAAAGAAAACTATATATTGTGATAGTATGAACTTAATTAGAATGCTAAAAGAAGGATCTCAAAAGTTGAGAACCAAATATTTATGTAGAAGGATTCATTATTGTAAACATAACATAATAAATTCTAATATCATTTTAGATTTTATAGGAGGTACGGAGAACCCCGCAGATATGCTCACCAAGACGGTATCGGGCAAACGAATGAAGGTTATGATCGAGCAATTTATGATTTAAGACTTTATAGTGTAAAAGACTTGTGTGATTTAAAAACTTTTAGATGATTATAAATGAGGGGAATGTGTGATAATATTATGATTATTAAGATTTATAATGATTAAGTTTTTATTATTATTATTATGATTATTATGATTATTATTATTATGATTGTTAAGATTAAGCATTTAACATTTGTATTGTATTATGATTCTATTGTGTAATGATTGTATTGTCTATTGTCTGAAAGCAAGGCATGTGCCAGACAGGATTGTTAACTAACAAATTATTGTATTGTTTTAATTGTCTGATGATGACGTAATGTCTAGACTACTGAAGAGTATATATATGACTTGCAATCAGTGTTGGGTCAGATAACCAAAAATGTTATCTAGATACAGATGAAGATAATCTATAATTTTTTTATCTAGATTAGATAATAGATAATTCTTTAAAAGATTATCTAGATAAAGATAAGATAATCTCAGTTGCAGATAATAGATAATATTTTTTAAACTATATGCCTGTGTTGTGTTTTTCTGATAGACTGACACTCTTTATTTAATCACTTCTGCACTCTTTTGAGCAAATTAATAACTAATAGTTATTAGTTAATCAATAAAATTTGCTGAAATCTGAAATTGATTTGTATATTGCATCGTATTATTTATATTACTGGACTAAATTATATGTTCAGTGCACAAAAAATTGTTATCTAGATAATGTGCTAAAGATAGCTTAAAATATTATCTGAGATAAGATAAAGATAACAAATTTAAAAACAATCTAGCTAAGATAATAGTTACAAAAAACATTATCTTAGATAATTATCTAGATGAAGTCATCTAGATACTCCCCAACACTGCTTGCAATGATCTGTAACCACCTTAGTATTAATATTTGTACCTCTTGTAATGACATTTCTTCTTGTACGAGTTTGAAGCTCAAGGTTTATAAAGTAATAAACCAATACTTTATTATTCTAACTTCACATCAGTCTACACATGCAGCAATTATTAACCTCACAACAACGAGTGAAGAAAAATAATCCACCGTATTATAATTGGTTTGAAAATAAATAATGTTTGTGAATATTATTTCTAAATAAAACACATTTAACATCATGAACACAAGAAATCTACCATAATACACCGCTTAGTTAGTCTTTCTGCACGTGCAAAAAAGACAACGTCCTGTCAAATAGAAATAAAAATAAATAATCAAAACAATCATTGTTACTATTTTTTAAAAATATATAAAACTAGCTGAGTTACTCGTTGCTGATCAGATTATTCAATTAACCAAAATATCCTATTTTTTTTATTTTGAAAAGTTAAGATTAAAAAATAGAAATATGAAAAAAAAGTTTTTTAATCATAATTTTTTACTATAAAAAAGGCAATTCACAGCAAATTTCATAAGAAATCAATGTTTGTATTCCCAAAAATAGCCAAATTCCTTAAAAATAAATCAAATTTGATAAAGTTAGACTCAAATTTAATGTATTCTGATGCCCTGAATGCATTTCTGGTATCAGAATTACCAAATATTGCCTCAATTCTTAAAAAAAATAGTAAAAAAAAAGGCAATTTGCAGCAATTTTTATAAATAAATACAAATTACAAATTTTATGAATGAACTAAGAATATCAAAATTTCAAATTTCTATACGTACAAATCAAATATAAAACAAAAACAATGAAATTTACCTGAATTTTAGTGACTGGGTTGCAAACTAATTACAATGTACAAAACTATTATAAACAGCATAAAACCCACATTAAAATTTCAGTATAACTCTGTCTTTATCTAAAACTCTTTTGCTAGCCAATCAGATCTATTTGATACATAAAACATGTTTTTCTTCTTTATATATATATAGGCTATATATATATAGATTATTATTATTATTATTGCTGTTTATCATGTGTTTCTAGTTAACACTTTATTACGGCTTGTTCCACATTGTTTACACTTTACATCCTTTTCGGTTTTCTCCTTAATATAATCATCAGAACTTACTTTAAACCTTAAATAAAATAAGTCTTAAAATATTAATGCAATATTTGAACTGAGTGATGAAGATATTGAAGATTTTACAGAAGAACAGTTATGTGATAAATAATTTTTTTACAATCAGCATGCATTGTTATAACAGAAAATAAATTATTTCCATTGTTACAAACAAATTTAAATTAGAAAATAAATTATATTATTATTATGGTATAACAAAATTATTGATACCCCTTGATATATAACTAATATATCCTTGTTTGGCTGCAATAACATCTTTCAATAGCTTGGGATATCCATTATTAGTATATATCCATATAGTACTGAGAATCAAGTTTAGCTCATTTTTTCACACAATGTCTTATATTATGTCAAACTTCTCAGCTGTCACACCTTAAACATTTTCTTCAACAAACCCAACAATTCTATATTTGGTTAAGATCTGGAGAGTAACTGGTACAAGAGGACAACACATCAATCTTATTCTCCAGGGAGAATATTGGGGATTGTTATCTTATTGAAATGTTATGAAGACCAACCAGTTTGCAAGCAATGACAGGTTCATTGCCAAATTATTTTACACTTCTCAGAATTCATAATTCCATAAATGATAGTGATTTTTTATTTTATAGATAATACATGTAATATTACTAGTTTATTTTGTAAATTATGGCTAATTTTGCAAAATTTTAAAATTAAAAATTATGTATAATCTAACATTAAAAAACTGAAAAGTTTAAGCTGGACTCACATATCAGGCCACACAGTAATGTTTAGTTCCCACTGAATCAAATATTTATAATTTAAAATATTTTTATTTTCAATCAAATATTTTTGAAAACAAAGTAAATACATTTGATTCTAATTTCCTAATATTGGAGAAGCATAAATAAAATATTGAAAACAGCTAAGACAGCAATCCAGGTTTTGACCATGCAAAACAGCAATTACCAAGACAGTGATCCAGGTCAACTACTATGCTTACAGTGATTTTTTTTTTAAAGAATTGCTTTCCGCACTCTGCTTTAGGAGGTCAAATCCCTTACCGTTTATGGTTTGACAAGGTTGTCCCATTTAGACACCTGCGGATAATTGGAGCTAAATGCTATGTTTATGTCCCAGACGTAAAGAGATCAAAGTTTGACTCTAGAGCATGGGAAGGAGTTCTTGTAGGGTATGCATTGAATACCCGTGGTTATCAGATTTGAGACCCCGTAAAGAACAGCATATATGAATCTAAACATGTTCGGGTTAATGAGAACTGTTTGTGGGGATCAAAAGGTTTTTCCAGGGATTCTGAGATGCAAAAATTACAACAATTTGAACTCGAGAATTATATAGACTGGGTTCCAGTTGGAGAACCTGCTCCTGTTCCTACTAACAAATCCCCACCCCAACCCTCTATTAAACCCAGTACTACTAGTGTACCAAGACCTAGAGCTAATTCAGCTCCTTTAACCTCCCCTCCTGTTCCAATCCTAACACATCACACACCCAAATCAATTTCAACTAGAACACTTAACATTTCTACAACTGGGGATATAGTTAATGATTCTCCTCGTTGGCGCAGAGAAGAGCATGTTAGGCAATCTGGAAAAACCAAAGACAGAGTTGATGCTTATTATTGTGCACCCAATGATGGACCTGTTTGCAGGACTTATTCTGATTATCAGAAGTACTGCCAAGATCATAACATGTTTTATAACTGCAATGCTTTTGATTTTAGGATAAGGCAGCAGCCCAAGCCGGCTGTTCAACCTGATGCAGCAGATTGTGTGCCCGATACTCTTCCTGTTTTTGATGATGCTGAGGATTCCTCACCAGTTCCTCCTGCACCACAGCATCATGCATATTTTGCACAAGTACCATCCTCTTTCAAGCAGGCCATGGCTAGTCCTGAGAAGGAACAATGGATGGGTGCTATAAAAGAGGAACTCTCTATTTTTAAAGAAAGAGGTGTTTATAAGGAGGTGCCTAAACTTTCTGCAGCACCTATTGTTGGAAACAGATGGGTTTATTATATAAAAAGGGATGCTCAAGGTGTGTTGCGCCGTTTTTGAGCAATGCTGGTCGCACAGGGCTTCAGCCAGCAACCGGGAATTGACTATGGTAAAGTTTTCTCCCCAGTAGTTGATTATGTTTTAATCTGCCTATTTTTTGTGTTGTTGGTAATCTTCAAGGAATGGCAAGACACTCATTTAGATGTTAAAGGAGTCTATTTGTATGGTGATCTAAATGAAGTAATTTACATGCGGATTCCCAAAAGTTGGGAAACGCTTGCAAATGAAGGATGTGTCTGGAGATTACATAAGTCTTTGTATGGTTTGCATCAGAGCGGTCGGCAGTGGAATTTTAAACTGCGAGATGTCCTTTTAGACATGGGTTTTCACCAGCTCTTAGATTCAAATGGAGTCTTTATTACAGACACCTATGATGCGGTCATCCTGTTTATGTGGATGATACGGTTCTGTTTTCTAATGGTAATGAATCTAAATGAAGGATTATTTCTGATTTAAGAAATAATTTTACCATAACAGATCTCAGACACGTTACAAAGCTTTTGGGTGTACAGTTTAAGAGATCTGATGATGATAGCATTGCTATTCATCAGAAGGATTACATCTCCAAACTGGCAAAGGATTACAGCCTTGGCCCTGAATTTTTATGTAAAGTGCCTATTTGAGTTGGCACTATGGTCAATGCAGCCAGGGAGGGGGAATAAATATTTTCCCTATTGCTCTCTGATTGGTTTCTTGTAGTTTCTAGCTTCTAAATCTAGACCAGACATTATGTTTCCAGTAATCCTCCTTTCCCAATACAACACTGCTCATACTCAGAAACATGTGAATTTATTGTTGCAAGTTCTCCAGTATGTGGTCAATACTGCAGACTATACCATCTCCCTATCGGCAGTTAGCAATGATACTTTGCATGGTTATTCGGATGCCTTCTTGATCTCAGATCGAGATTCCAGACGTAGCTTTGGCGGCTATATTATTTCTCTTTTTGGTGTTTCAGTTTCATGGGGCTGTTCTAAGCAATATTATTGTGCCCTTAGCACCATGGAATCGGAATTTATTGCATTTTTGGACGCCGCAAAGCAGATTGTTTAGCTGCATGGTGCTTTGGATAGATCCAAATTAGTTTCCTTATCACCTCTCACGCTCTATTCTGATTCATTGTCTGCCATTTATTTTTCGCACAATGAAATCGAGAATAGACGCAGCAAACACATAGATGTACAATTCCACTTCATCTGAGATTGGCTTAACGATAATATTTTTAAATTAATTAAAGTGTCATCTGAGTTTAATCCGGCCGATATTTTTACAAAATTTTTATCTCCATCCAGACTTAAATTTCTCTGTTTCCATTTTTATTCACATTAAAGATAAAGGTTTGCTTCGATACTGATTTTTTTATTGTATAGCATTATTTTTTTTTCTTTTCGGTTATCGGATCACCTTTTTTTTCATGGGATGCTTAGAGAAAGGGGGGCTTTGTTGGGACTATTTTCTTTATATTTTGTCCAATATTAGTTCTCCAAGCCTTCACTTGTTTAGTTTTTATTTTGAGTTTCATGACTTTGATTTTATTTATTGAGATATTGCACTGTTTCATGTTATTTATTTTTAATATCTACTATAAGCTATTATTATGTTATTTATTTTATTTATTATTTCATAGCTTAGTATTTTTCCACTCAGTGCAATATCTCACCACCAGCATATGGGATCTCATCCTTAGGATGAGATCTCAAAGTATGTATAAGTACAGGGCACTGCTTTTAGCAACCACTCAGCTGTTTATATTTTTATAATGACCTGTCACTCTTCAGTGGCAGCTGGTCTTAAATTTTATTCTTAATAGAATAAAACTCTTGTTTGATTTTAAACAAACTGCCTATTTTTTTATCCAAGCCTCTACAAAAACATCTCGTCGAATAAGAAAGAAACCGGAAATCTTAGTTTAGATACTAAGATTGGTGAAGAAGGGAGGCTGGCAAGAAGAAGAACACCACCCTCATATTTAGAGGATTAATCTTTTGACTTTAATAACCTACTTCATTAGAATCGTCCTGTATCTTGCTATCTTTCAAATTTTGTTTGATATTATTTTTTAAGTTAGTTTGTTATCTATTATGATTACTTATGTTGTTAGTTTGTGTTTATAATTTTAGAATTCTATAAAATTTTGTCTTTATTGGGAGTGTGAAGTGTTATTGTATTTTGTGAAGTGTTTTTGTATTTTGACACTAGATGGAGGAAGAATAAAGTTTTAGTTTTAGTTTTGTTCCATGAAACCACAAGTCATGATTTCACAGCACTTTGATAAAGAACAAAACAATAATTAAATCGATTTGCAAATTGAGATAACAGAAAGCACTTATAATCAGTGGCAGAACTACTGAACATGGGGTCCATCATTGCGGGGGGTCTCTAGCTGTAGGGGGCCCCAAAAAATTTAAAAAATTTAAAAAAAATTCAAAATAAAATTAAAACATTAAAAAAATTCAAAATAATTAAAAAACAATTATTGGGGGCCCATATTTCTTTTGCAGGAAGACCAAAATTTTGAAGTTCCGCCATTGCTTATAATTACAGTGTTTTTCCATTCAAGTCATATTCTAATACTAATTTTTTAAATACATCAAAATGCGAAAATTTTTAGCAACACTCTTCTATTTTTTAATTTTTGCATTCTCTTTTATTCCACTTGTAATTGTACTTTGCATATTTCATACCCCTAAGCTATTTCTTCAAATTTGGTTGACGATAAAACAGATACTGGATCGAAATTGTGGGGATATGATTTAAGACATTTATTAATTAAGAGTGTATAATTGTTATTATTAAGAATAATGATTGTAATGGCACGGGCCAAGTGTCTAGACAGACAACAATTGAAATTGTCACTTTAGGATTGAAACAAAGATCTAGACGTCTGGCACGTGCAGACTCAGACATAACCGTTATATGTAAGACTATATAAGACTCAATGATTGTTAAGAATTACTCCTCTTCTCATTATCTTCTCTTAATCACTTTGTACTCATCTCATGTAAGAGCAAGTAGCTCTAATTGTTCTATTCCAAGCCGTGAATAAACACATCTACGTTTTACTATTATATCTAAAAAATGTCTCTGCCTCAATCATTTTATCCCTCACAGAAATGGCCAAGAGTTTTGTCACTGTAACAATGATAGACGACGACAAACATCTAACGATAGAAAACTTACTCATGAATTTTCAAGGAACCATTAACATGAAATAGATCAGAGTGAGAACAAGATGGACTGATGCAATGACCAATGGAAAGTACACACACCCGAAATTATAAATGTACATGGGATATTCAAGTGGGTACTTTTACTGGAAATGGGTGATCATCTCCAATTTTACAATTGTTAACCGCCTAGAAATATCAACGAATTCAATGAACTCAATGCTCAAATAGCAACTCATTTATTTCCTATTAAAAGACCATCTTGGATGATATTAACTTTCGCAGTACCGATAATTTTTTCACCTTCTAAACCCCAACCTGAGTCAAATTGGACACATGCACTGAGCATGCTCAGAAAGTCATGTGACCTGCATAGAGAAGCACA
>JAQFZN010002361.1:0-11628 GCA_034687075.1 Geophilus carpophagus | reverse complement strand
GCCATATATCAAGAAAAATTAAGCCGTAGATCAAAACCTATTTGTAATTAGCTAAGGCTGTTACAGCGAAAAGTCGTGTAACAGTTATTTGGAAAAACTTTTAAATTTGTAAATTGGAACATGAATTTTGTTTTAATACTTTAAAAATGAAAATACTTGTAGCAATTTATGGTAAAGTGATGACCCATATTCAAATTTAGTAACATTTTGCTATTTTGAGTAGAATTTAGTGAAGTTGTGCTCTTTAAATTAAAATGTTTATGAAGAAGTGTACGTTAGTGGGATGTAGTCTGATTTATCATTTATGCCATTTTGTCCAATGCCAAACCCTAATAAGAAAATAACATAACGTGGCATCTCATCAAGCCACACAATTCTCCCTGTAAAATTGGCCCTAGTCCAAAATGGAGTCGTCAGCTGATTGTCAGGTGATTGTGGGAAACTGGTTTCCTTTTTTTTGTCTTTTTCTTCTGGACTTTTCTCCCTCTTTGAATGGAATTTTTAGTGGGTGGGATTTTTTTATTTATTTTTTTGGGAGGGGTGAGGGGGTAGCGAGCAAAGGAAGGGGCGGGAGAAGAGCATTTTTCTCACTTGTTTTTATGAAAAGGATGTTAAATTAGGTGCAGCTGTGTGCGTGTGGGTTATGTTTATAAAATGAATTTTTATGCAGTTATGGTGCTGATTAAGTGATGATTTAAATTGCTGTTTTCAGGTTAAGAAATCAAAGGTCTAATTGAGAACCACACCCATTAATTAGCATGGTCCAGGTGTGTGCACGTGTTAGCGCAATGCAGTGAAGACAAAAAGAAAACAGAATTTTTTTTATTACTTTATCTCTTCGAATAGAAGCCGCTTTTAATTAGAGATAAATGAATACTGCATTTACTGGGGTCAAAGATGCTACTTTTTTTGTAAATGTATGGCCAAAATTAATCCTGTGTCCAGAAGACTGAAGGTTACATTTTTTCATAAACTTGGCATTTATATATACAGGTAAGCAGAGCCTCAGACAGGGGGGCTAGGAGGGCCATTTGCCCCGGGGCCCAGGCTCTCAGCACCTCAAAAATTTACTTTTGACCATGGTTTTTGAGTCCAAAACCATAGTAAAAAAACTAATGGGACTCCCGAAATGTTGTTTGGTCAGGGCCTGCAGGTAACCCACATAACATGATAGTTAGGTTTCTAAAAAATACCATGTAATTCAAAATTTGTATTATATGAGTTTGTAGTATAGAGCAATCCTCGAAACATGATAGAGATAGTAAATGCTGTTCTTAGACTTTTTTCAATTCCGGGATTCGGGATTACCTGGGAACTGGGTATTTTTTTTTTAATATTAAAAATTTTACATTTTCAAGCAATTTTTGTATTTTTATTAAAAAAAAAGAAAAGCAATAAAAACAAGTAGCCCTCTAAATTTTTAAAATAAGTTTTGAAAAAACACAAGACATTAATTGAATGATCTGATACACTCACCTGTTTTTCGTGACAAATGTGAGGGAAATTTAAAAAACCCACTCTGATTATTCTGTGGTTTTTCTTGTTTTAAAATATGCTTTCATCATCATCTAGCGACATGACAAAGAAACAAAAAATACACTTCCTAAATGTATGCAAACATGTGGTATTTCATCTAAAAAAATTTTAATCTCGGCCTTGAAAATGTGAAATCCTGAGAATCAGGATTATAAAAATCAAGAAATTTCCTGGGATTTTCCTCCCGAGAAATCCTGGGAAGGACTCACTAGTTAGAACGAAACGTTATAGAATGTCGTGTTATGGGGATTTTTTTTCCAATTCTTGAATCAAGTTAGAGTGAAATTTTATTGTAGTAGTGCTGTGTTACCTGTATACTGTATTTAGACATGTGTATAAGGTATATTTATACAGTATATATATATTAGATGCCGGCAAATACGGTAATTAGCAGATAGATAAATAATAAATAACAAAAAGTGGCTAGTGGCCTCTGTTGAATACTTGTTATTATTAATATTTCGGTAATTGATGTTGTTTGACGATGCTGTTGGGGTGTAGGATTTTCCTTGTGGCTACTGTAAACAAGATGCTTGGTTGAATCGAGCGGTTTTTCGTTTTATTTGAGGGCAGGAACTTCTCTCATTTTCTCACTGGGGGTTGTTTGATATTAATGGAAGACATTTTGTATTGCACTTTTGCTTGTTATTTTAGTTGGAATGCATGAATTAATTGGTTCCTTTTTCTTTTATTTATTGGAATTTTAATTAATATTCCCGAAAGGGGAGATTTGAATTTATTATCATTTTTTAAAACGATTGTTTTTGTTTGTAAAAAATGGTGATTGATGAATGTGTGAATGATTAAAATTAATAATGTTGTTTGCAGGTTTATGAAGTGCTATAATTTATCACTTTTGCGTGTAAATTTATTTAAAATAATAAAATAAGAATCAATTAAATACAGAATTGTAGAATTTTTATTTTAAAATAAACATTATGTTATTAAATCACAACAACACAATCTGTGATGTCAATGCAAGAATTTTCTTTACTGGAAATGAAAAATACTTTTTAAAATAAAAAATTTCTACATTTCTATATCTTTATAGTAAATCGTGAATATTTGAAGACACAAATGACGAGTGCCAGGTGTTTGCAAACAAGACTATTTGGCAAATGTACAATTTGGCATTTACATCTAATGCTAAAAGAGGTGTATTTGTAAAACACATTAGTCTACCAAAACAATATACATAATGGAGTTGCAAAGTGATAATTCTCTTGTTTTTTTAGCCTTATTTATTAGGATTGTGTTAAAAAAGATTTACAACTTGACATTTGTGTCTTAAGATTGGCGGTAAATATCTATTTTTCTTCCCTTTTTTAAATTTATTGAATTTAAAAATTTGATATACATTATTTTAATTAATTAAGAAATTTTAACAGCGCTTAGAAATGAAAAAAGTTAATTTGATGAATTATTGAACCGTTAGACAAGTGTCTTGCGTGCGATTACATGGTCTTGTAATAACAAGTGGCAGTGAACGATTTTGTTGTGGTTGCATGATTATGTCAAGAGGAAACATCATTTTTTTTTAATATTATTAATTTTTTTATTTTTATATTCGTATTCTCTTTAATATGTTAATTTATCAAAGTCAACACGAGAATGCGCATTGTATTGGTCAAACTGTAGAACCCAAAAGCAAAAAAATGACTTAATTATATGGAATTTCTTGCCTTTCTCTCTCATTCTCTCCACTGTACCCGAGTTAATTAAATGAATACATTGATTTGTCAACGAGCTTGTGGTTGGGTGCTGCCTACTGGGAATTTTTTGCGGCTTTAATATTGTTGGCGAGTCAAAGATGGCTGATCATGTCAAAGTTAATTAATTTTTGCTTTGATTTCCTTTTTTTCTTTCATAAGCAAAAATGGAATTAAGTTGTTGAAATGAATTAATTGAGAAGAAATTTCAATGGTAATGATGAGATAGGTAACGATGAGGTAGGGCTTTTAATTGAGGTAATAAAAATGGGCAAATGACGCAATGTTTATAATTACTTTATCTTTTTGTCGAAAAATGTTAAATAAAAGCCATGTTTGTTGTTACGTTGGAGATAATCCTTTGACTTGTGTGTCGACACGTAATTCTTTAGTCGAAGCGTCTTTTCTTTGCCTCAAGACCAGCAGGGGAAAGTGGTGTCGAGATTAACGTTACATGAATGGTTGGTGCGCCGTAATCTCGAGAATTAATAGAGGTGCAAACCTAGGGATTAACAAGATACACTAAAAGTATCGAAAATGGCTGAAAATGCAGGAAAAAATCAACAAATAAAAATCCAGCAATGAAATTGGAGGGAAAGATATAAAATATGAATTGGGGGTGTTAATAAAAATTTATTGCATGGTCAGCCATTTTGAATTGCAAATAACAACATAAAGAAGAGGGTGGAGTCCCCCCTTCTCTTTCCCAACATTGGTAAAGCTGGCGCGAAGCCATAGCTGCCATTTTGTTCCCTGTCTCAATGAGGATGATTGGCACGTGCTCCCGCGCGTCTTTCTCCCCTTATTTGCACTCCCCTCGCTTCATTCCCCTCTCTCCCTCTTTTCAGATCCAGACTCGATTCTGTACTCCACCTTCTCTCGCTCGCTCTCTTGCTCGCTACCCCCCTTCGTCTTGCAATCCCATTGGTTTTCTCTTTCTTTTCTATGGGTAGGGAAGAATATTTGCAGAATCTTTTTTTGAATTTTAAAAGATTTTTTAAAGGAATTTTAAAATATATTTTAAAGGATGAATTTTTTTTTTTAATTTTTGATGTAAATTGAAATATTTTGTTGTTTGATTTTTTTTATATATTTTTTCTTAAGAAATTATACCAAGAAGCTTATCTGGAATTTAACATTTTTTTAATGGAGGAAATGATGTACCTGAGGCGACATTTTGAATCACAGTAATTTCTACTTTTGCTCTTTCAGGTAGTTAATATAAGAGTACTTTATAATTTGATTTTTTTTTTATTAAAAAAAAAACATTTTTTATACAAAAAATACAAAAAAGTTTTTTTTTTATAAAGAGGGGTTGAATGTTATAGAAGGGATGTTCGTGAAGATAAATAATGAGGTTTTGTTTTTGACCCGTATAAGGTCTGTTTGAAAAATGTAAAGGCACACCCATTTTTAGAGAATAGGACTTAACCCTAAACCTAGAAAAAAATAGGAATAATTTTTTTTATTCTATTACTTATTGAAATTTGATTCCATTGATTCAAATAGATAAAGAATTACATTACTACTGCATCATTCAGTTGCTCCTGCATTTAAATAGAAACTACAGTAGAGCTGTGTTATGTCAATTTGTATTATATGAAACAAAGAACTGGTGTAATTCTCGAACCGTGTTGCAGAAGTGTTGTGTTATATATCTGAGAATTAAAAACAAGAGAAGAACAGAATGTGTTAATATCTGTAAATTTTTTGACTCCAACCTCTCTGATTGACATTGTACGATTTAGTTGATTTAAAAACTAATACATGTAACTGTATGACCAGGTTTTGGATCCAGGATTGACTACCAATTAAATCAAAGAGGCAACATACAGTTGAACTTTCCTAAGTCGAATCACCATAGTTCACCAAAAGAAATTTGAGATATAGAAAATTTGAGTTACAGAAATAAGTACAAAATGAGTGAAACAACGCTTTGATATGAATTTATTGACAGTAAATACAAACTTTATATGGATGTAAATATAAACATATATAACATACATAATATAAACAAATGAAAGAAAATTTTGAATGGCAAACATTATTTCTTTAAATAGTCACTGATTTTTGATTGTGTACATTAAAAAATTGACTATCCAGTTCTCTAAAGTTGTTAACTCGCGATAGACTTCGTCCATAAGTGTCTCTTTAAGATACAAATATTCGCCACACTTGATTAAAAAATGATGCACTTCCCCAAAAAATTTGAGTTTAGGAAGTTCACAGTCAAAAATCTCAAATTTTATAGAGAAATTCGAGGTATAGAAACAATTTTGTATGTAAAATGTGATCTTGACCCAAAAATCTTCGAAAAATTCGAGATACAGAAAAATTTGACTTAAGAAGTTAGTTATGGAAGAAAGAAGCATTCTCAAGTGAAATAGCAAAGTTGACAAAAATCCTCATTTCGGTATTATAATTCATCAATTAACTCATTTAACGTTAATATTATAAAAGCATGAACATATGGTATTAATGATAAGTGTATCGGATTTTTGCTTATCTTTTACAAGCTTTTCAAAGCTGTTCTAGTAGGGAAGTAGGGGCTTATCATATTGAATCATCAGTTGTGATAAGTTTTTTATACAAAATGTTTTTCAATAGTTTCCATAACAACCTTTTATGTAACTATAATGTTTGTAGTGATAATGCCTGCACATACATCCGTAATCTTGATGTTGTTATTGCGTGAAATGATCTCGAAATAAACACTATTTTCTTCATTGGGGGTTGGTAATGGTGGTTATGCTTGAATTGCAATGCCAAGATAATGCCTTTTAATCAAATTTGTGCACTTAGAGTATTAAAGTATTGTGCAACTTAATATGCAAAAATGTTGGAATAACTATTTTTTTACGCCTTATTTTTATTTTTAGATATTAATTGATATTTTAATTAAATTTGAACAAACTCCATGAGAATACTGAATAACCGAAATTAAACAAAATAGCATTAAACACCATTTTTTTTCTCTCTTTAATGCCCATCATCCTGTGGTTAAATATTTTGACACAGATCTTTAATTAACATTAAAAATTTAATACATTTTTTTTCCTTTTAGCAATTCTTCCTATTTTTTATTCCTTCCACTGCTTTTGTGTTATTTGTGGTTTTCTAAACTTGCGTCATTGCGGCCAATGCTATACCTCCGGGATCCATTTACTCTCAGTACATACAGTAGAGTGTATACATTGGGTAATGGTTTTTAAAAATTAAACAAGTTTGTCTTTTGGGATAAAGGAGTTAGAGAATTTGTTGAGATCTATTTAAAAATGACCATAGTAAATAATGCATGGTGAAAATGCGTGTGACTTGTTGATTAAATGCCTGCCAGTAATGATTATCGATTCAATCTTAGTGATTTTTATTTTTTTAATTTTTTTAAATTTTTAAATTTTTGTTATCTAAATAAAAAATTGAAAATGTAATTTAATATCAACTTGGGATAATACTTAACGAATGTTCTCTTTTTACTATCTTAAGGCACTTGGATTGAATGGAGAGATAAATAATATTTTTGTTTTATTATTATTTTTCCTCTTTCGAGGATATGAATTTCTTCTATATAAAGGGGTTGAGTTGAGGTTACCTTTTGATGTGACGCATTTGAGATGTAAGTGTCAGAAGGAGTCTTTCTCATTGATCGTTTTGGACAAGTCGTGTGTGAAGATGACCTCGTCTCGAGTATGGTTGAAGTTGTTGTCAGTGCGAGAACGAGTGTGGATCTCAATTATCGTATTGTAGCAATGACAATATGAATGATTTTTGAGTTAATTGAGATTTATTTATTTATTTATTTATTTGGGAAAATGAATTTGAAAAATTAAATAATATTATTTTATTATTTATTATTTATGTGGAAATTGGAAGTGAATAGGTGGGAATGAAAGGCCGTATTGGAAGCTAATTACTAAGATAAGAATCGAATGATAAGATTTGAATCAGCATATGAAAAGGGATTGGTGAATAAGCTGGAAATCAATACATGTTAAGAATTAGGCTTAATGGATTGCTAGCGTGGAAGGTGAAGGTTGTTTTTATATGCAGTTGGTTGTGTAACTGATAAAGTGCGGTATTAAATCGTTTATTGCTTTAATAATATTCATTTTCTTTTCTATTAAATTTAGCATGAGCTAAAAAAATGGCGAAATGTATGATTTAGGTTGATTTTTTTTATTTTTATATTTTTTTTTTACAAAAATATTTTTTCGAATTTAATTTCTTAATAAATTTACTTCATTTCACTTGATTAATTTGAGATCTATTTTTTGGAATTTTTTGGAATTTGGGAAAATGATAGTAAAAATTGCATAAAAAAAGTGATGTTATTGTGAAGTAATTGCTTAGTACGATGTGGCAGTGTTTTGGTTTGTTGTAGTAAGTTAAAGCAGCAAATATTGACAGAGTTTCTTATCCTTCTTGACATGATTAGAGCTCGGCTTGAATGCTCACCAGATGGCGCTGGCCCAATGCCAGACGAGGGTGGTTGGGTTTTGACGAGGATACAACTCACCATTACTATTTGAAACCACAAAAGATTGTGCGTATGTGTGTGCCTATGTGTGGGGGTGGTGGAGTTGACGAACCTTGTTCCGTTTCTACTTCCGGACTCCGGCTTTAAGAGATTTGTCCGTTTCTTTGTTTTATTATCAGCAGCTCAGTTCATTTAATTTTTTTCTCTTTCTATATATCCCAATTTTTTCTTTATTTCTCTCTTCGTGTAATTGCTTTTTTCTCTTATTTTTTTTTAATTTTTTATTTTTTTTTTAAGATTAAAAAAATAGGCTCAATGACAGGTGAATTTCTTTTGAATTTAAATAAACGTTGACAGGTGTATGATTTTTTTCTTTTAGGAAAATATTTGAATTGTTCTATTTTAATTGCAGATGTTTATTTAAATAAAAAATTACGTAATTGATTGTAATTTTTTTAATCTTTATCTACTTAATTTTTTGTTTGATGTGTGAAAATACTAAAATAACATTTGTGGATAATTGTGTTGAACTTTTAAACGAGATCTAATTTTTGTCTTTTTTTTTCTTATTTGTAGAGTACCGTGAAAAATTTAGATAAGAATAATTGCAAATTACCTGTGGCTGTGAACGATGATAATCCTCCGGACACGGGTCATACCACGCCCCCGCCCCTTCAAAGGCCAAAGAAACCCCTCAAGACAACTAATAAAAAGAACCACACTTACTCCAATAAAGTAAGTTTCGTTTTAATTCATTTGAAGAAAAATCCAAAACATATTGAAATTAATCTTTTTATTGAATGGATTTTTATTTTATTTTTAAAGTTTAGAGTTGATATGAGTTGGTTTACTAACAATTTTTTATGACCTTTGAAAAGATAAGTTGAGCACTGTTTGGAAATTAAAAAGGGAGGACGTGATGCAGAGCTTAGTTGAATAGCGTCATTGGTAAGAATTCTACTTATCCCAAGGTTGACCAGGAAACCACAGGAATAGGTTTAAAAATGTTATTCTTTTAATTTGATTCATTTTTTTCTGATTAAAATTTCCTCTTGTTGCAATAATACAATGAGTTAGGAAATGTTTCTCACAGAATGACATTTTACAATAGTTTTTTGTTGTGTGATATTTTATTCAACATTTTGTTTGAATGAAATTATCAGAGCTATTTGATAAATGAATTTATTTTCGATTTAACAATGGTTTTTGATATTTTTATAATAGAATCGAAAGACAAAGCGGACAAAATAGGCCAGATTTAATGTGCAAATGAAAGTAGCAATTTATTCGCACATAGAACACTTTATGACATCATTTTGGCTTTGATTCGTCATTTTACAAACTCTACACGATTTCGAGTATAGAGATAAAGTTATTTATTTACTCGTTGAGCAATTAATTAATTTTATCACTTTATTTTTCAAAATTTCTACTCAAATTTCAACTCAAATTGTATTTTTTGCGGGTTTTTTTTGCTTCTCGCAGTTGGTTATGAAGAAATGATAGTGTTAAGATGCTATTCGTCTTTACTTGACCGTTGTAAAAGTGTGAGTGTATGCTTTGGTGGGTCTTCTGGGCATTGTAAGTTTGCTCTCGGCGTTCCAAATCCCCTCCATTCTTTCTCTGTATCCCCCTCTCTTCGTTTCCTACTGTGGCAAGATGGGCGTGGATGTTGGGAGATTGGAGTTGCGCCTCAGCCTCTTGGGGGTCATCAAAGAGAAGCAGCAGATGGCCGAAAGAAGGAAAGAAAAGAGAGAGAGAGCAGCGAAGACACGGTCACATAGACGTGGTGGATTATTATTGGATGGAACGCCGCAAGAACGCTCAATTTGTCAAGTGGAGCGGTTAAGCTGCGAATGTTGTTGCAACAAATTTACTTTTATAGTGTTGATGAGTCGTGAGAGGAATTTAAGGATGAGGTAGTTAATTACAGGTGACCTTAGATTTATTTTTTGAACACAAAAAAGGGAAATTGCTCTTTTCGGGTTCAGTTGGAGCGCAAGGAGTTCGTGCCATCTAGTGGGAAGAAAAGAAAATATTTAGTTTTTAGTTTATATTTATTTTTGTTATTTATTTTTTTTTTCTTTGAGGTTTTTGTTTCGCCATCGTTGTTTTAAAAGGTGATTTATTTTTATAGTTATGGTTTAGTGAGAATTTTTTTTTTTTTTGGGTGAAGTGTTAAGTTTTTTTTTCTTTTTTTCTTTCTTGTTGGTGGATTCTCACAGGAAACATGCATGTTATATGTTTTTAAGTATGTTGTAAAAGTGAGGACAAAATAAAAAGCTCAGCTGGTGTTGTGTTTATGGGTTGGAGTTGGCTTCCATTTGAAAAATTGCTCTCGAGTGCAGACTATAATAACCCTTATCGCCTTATTTACTGGCTCAACAGCCGACTGCCAACACAAGAGTAAATATATAAAGCGTGGGATTTGAAAATAAGCCATGCATTTGTCATTGGACCGAAGGATAGGATAACGGATGGAAATGATATAATAATAAATAAATGAGTTTGTAATTAAATTGGTTTGTTTGAAGGAATTTTTGAAAGTTGTTTCGATGATTTTGAAAAAGGTTTTGAAAAAGTGAAAGAAAAATTGAATTTTTTGATTTTTTTTAAATTTTTTGGATTTTTTAATTTTTTTAAGTTAATAAATAGAATTAACAAATATAAATTAAATTTTAAAAGATAAATATTATGTTCTTTTTAATTTAAAACAATTATCTCTATTCTCTTCTCTTAATTGCTATTTAAACCAATTAACATGTATTTATTTGTTTTGTCACTAGGTGGAGATAGCTCCTTGTCCAACACCGGGCTGGTTGCCGGCCTCCCTGGTGGATTGGCCTGCGGGTAACATTAGTCACGTGAGTATTATAGACTATTTTTTCCCACACCATCTTATTCGGCTGAACACAAAAATAATATGAAATAAAGCGATAAAAATGGTCACTAAACGAAAAAATGAAAAAATGAATTTGATATAATTTTGACGCTTTACTTAGATGAGTGACATTTCACACGAAAAATGTGTTGGTCAAGCGATAAAAGATAAGAAGGCGTGGATCAATGTTGTTATTAGAGTAAAATGATTCATCGGATCAATGAGGAACGTGGAACTAGTGGGCGTGGGGATGTCTTGAATTGCCCAGATTTCTTTTTCTTTCTTATTGATTTCCAATATCCAAACAACTGCCATTTTTTAAAACATTTTTTTAACTTTTTTATTTTCAATTTTTTATTTATTCTATTTATCAACTGCGTTTTATTATTTTTTTTTTCTCTGATTCTTGTGATAAGAAACAAGGTTTTTTTTATATTAGTTTTTGTTGATTTTGGTGCAAATTCTTTTGTGTTTGAAGAGATGAATATTTTTGCACATTCTTTTCCGCTTTTTTTTTCTGTGTAAGATAAAATGAGATAGGGAGATGATTTGGAACGATAAAAGAGCGTGTAATTTTATTCTTGTTTTGTTTTTTATTATTACTATATATATTTGTATGTATATATTTATATATCTATGTGTGCTGCATTTTTGTTAGATGTTTGGTTGATGGCCAGGTAAGATAAAAAAGGGGGAACATGAAACGAGATAAACATCTGTTTGTTGGTCGTTGGGCTTTGCTGCATGGATAATTAAAACTGATCCATCGAATCAACATATTTTCTCGTTTAATAAACCTGAGGATGAATATAAAATTTATAAGTAGAGAAGGACCTGTTTGGAATAATAAAATAAAATGTGGTGCGTTTTGCAATTGAGGAAGTTAATTTTTTTTAATATTTTAAGAATAAAAGATTTATGTGGGAAATTTTGTAAAAAAAATTGTAAAAATTGAAATAAATTAGTAAAGATTAAAAATAAATGAGTAAAAATTTAAAAAATTTTAGTAAAATTTAGTAACATTT
>JAQFZN010002360.1:0-11629 GCA_034687075.1 Geophilus carpophagus | reverse complement strand
CAAATTTAACTTCAAATCGAAATCGAAAGGCTTCTGCACCAATTTACCAAAGTGGGATGAAAAATAGGACCATCATTGTTACTGCGAAACAAAAAGCCAGACTGAAATTAAAAGTAAGAAAAGAAAATCAAATGTGTTATTGTGGGATACTTTAATTAAGTTGTATGTTTTTCTCAGTTTCCAGCAAACAACTCGACTAGTGACGTTGAACCACGTCCAGAAAAGAACAAGAAAAGCAAGAACAAAAGCAAATCTGTCACAGAAAACTCCTCAAAAGCAAAGAGACCTTCTTCTCGGAGAAGTTTATTCACATCTACTTCTAATGAAGTCGAGTGCACGCCTAAGAAAAACATCATGAGTTATGACGATGTGGTTTTTGAAACACCAATGGAAGATCTTGAAAAGAAATACAAGAAAAGAGGCAATTTTGTGATTAAGGAGACTCCTTTACATAAAAGTAAACAAAAGTAAATCTAATTCAATTACGATTATTTAAATTTATATTTTTCAAATACAGTTACTAGACGATTATATACCAGTGATTCACAGCCGTTACCGAACAGAAGTAATATTAGTTCAAAGAATTCAAAAGTGTCACGTCAAGGTTTATTAAAACCAGTGCGTAGGATTTTGTCGAGTCCTGTAAAGTTGAAGCCAAATCAAACCATCCACGAACCAGTGGAGTCAGATAACGAGAGTAATAATACAGACTATGTCATTTCGACTCCCGTGTCAAAGGGACAGATGTCACCTGAAGCATTGTCTCTTCCATCTTGGAAATATACAGATTCGGTGTCAACTTCATCTCCAGCTCCTTTTTCACCAGAAATTGATCTTTGGGATGAATCTGCTGTGTTTTATAATCATTACAATTCAGATTTGGAAAGTACAAATAAAGATGATGATGTGTTTGTTGAGGAAAATGAGTGCAATAATGTTGTTGCGAATGCATCTGCTTTTGATTTATGGAAGAGAAAGAAGCCTCGTCCGCTTAACATTGAGTGTGGTAAGAAGAGGAAAAGTGAAAGTGAAATAAATGCGTTTGAGTTTGCACATCAAAAGAAAAGGCCAAAGAGTGAAATTGAAAATGAAACTTTAATGTCTACTAATGTAGATAAAACTCCAACTAAAAACGAATCGTCACAAATTCAGTTCACGTCACCATCATCTCTAAGCATTCTGCATGTGTTAACATCTCCTGTTAAAATGAGTAAACATCAAAGAATGTCATCGTAATTTAAAATATTTCAATAGCTTTTGTGTAATTTTTATACTAATCAATTTTTAAACTTAGATGTCATTTACCTGTTTTTATAATGTAATAAAAATTCTTATTTAAACTGCATTTTCGATTTAAGTACTTCTTGAGCCTTCTTCAATTGACATTTAAGGCGAAGTAATCTAGCAGTATTATGTTTCTAGTTTTTTTATATTAAAAATAAAATCTTTAATACAACAGTCAACATTTCTTTATCTTATTTACCTCGATTACTTTAATTTCTTGCTCCAAATCAGACTTTGCTTTCTTCATTCTACACAGCTATTTGAACTCCAAATTTACATTAAACTGAAATCTAAATTAAAAAAATGATTACTTCATTTTGCAAAGCTTCAAACTCCTCGGTGATAATATTGTTTTCCTTTTTGAGTTGTTCAATTTTCAAACTAGTTTCTTTGATGTAGTGATTTAAACCGTCACTACTGTTTAAACCAACACCGGAATCAGATAAAATTTCATCTCCTATAAAATAAAATATAAATAAGTCTATAATTTTTGCTTTTATTTAATATTATTACTTTGCGTTTTCATTTTATCAATTTCCTCTTCTTCCTTTAATGCTTTTTTATATGCATCACCTTTCTGAAATTCTTTTTCTACTTTTTCTTGATATTCCACCATTTTTTCTTCTGCTTTTAAGAATAGTCTGAAATTTCATTTAAAGATTATTAAGTATTTTTTATAAACATTCTTCTACTTTTTATTTGTTTTAAATTCTTCTTGAATCTCATCAACTTTTCTTTTCTTCTGTTCGTTATTTCTTAATGTATTTTCAATAACTGGAATTAAAATTATTTAATTTTGAATAAATTTAAATTTAAAATTTTATGTAAACCATTTTCTAAGTTTTTCTTTTTTACATCAATTTGATTATTACTCGTTTTAGACATCACAATTTTCTTATCTAAAAGAGTTACATCTTCAATTGCTTTATTTAACTGTTCTTTAGCTATAAAAATACAGATTAAATAATTTAAAAATTACCATTTTTTGTATAAATTTAAAGTAACCTTTTGTATGTTTTGCTTGGCTTTTCCTTAGCAGTTCTAATTGTTCTGTTAATTCTTCTTGATGATTTCTACGTGTTCCAACTGCTGCTTTTAACTCGTTAAATAGTAATTCAATTTTTGACATTGGCCTTTCCATATTCTTTTTAGAATCCATTAGAATAAGATAACAATTGGAGACCCAATTTTAGGTCTGTTTGTCGTCTGCTTACAACCTATTGTAATTGTTGGTTTCACAAAAAGGCGAAACGTAAGTTAAATTCCGAAATTAAATTCATTTAACCATGAAAACCCATAGAAAATTTTTTAAAAAATAAAGTTTAAGAATTTACAATACTTATTTAGTTAATTTAACATTTGCTATCAAATTAAAAAAAAACATGGTAGTCTGCCTACTCAATTTTTTCCAGTTCGATCTTCCTTGTTTTACATTTATTTCTGACATCTTTTAACTTTTCTTGAAAAAACACCTTGCATTTCTGTTATGACTTCGCATTGTTTTTGACAAACCATAGTACTAATTTCAATGTACAATAATCTCATTTAATACGAAATAAAGTATATGAAACTGCTTATTTTTACAAAATAAAAATAAAAATCACCAAGACTCAATATAAAAATATTACTATAATTGCAAAATTAAAAATAATTAATTAAAAAAAAGTATGTGACTAAGACGTATGTGTACAGTTGTACACTACGAATAAACAAGTCAATTTGACTAGCAACTTGAAAAATGGATAAGTTAAGATACCCAAATATCAATCCAGATTATAGCGTCACAAACAAATAGAAAGAAAAACTACAAATAACGAAACTTCAGGTACAAAAATTAAATAAATAAGCAAAAAACATTTTCAGATCAAATTCACAAAATTATTATGACATAAAAAATGATTTAAAAAAATGTAACTGGTTTCCACACAACTGAAATCCAAGTCATAACGGTTTAACAAACGGAATGAAAATCATGTAGTACTTGTCTATATCATGTAAACATAAATTATTAATCTTTAAATCACTCAATTCCTTAAACAAGAAGATGATTAGCATTTGGGCCAGAATTTGGATGAGGATCAACCTTCAAATAAATAAATACAATTAATTAAAATAAATATTTCAAAACAATTTCACACCAACTTCAACATACTTCTGAATAAGCTGGTGGTGGTCTGTATTGATAATCCAAAACATACGCATACTGTGGGGTAAAATAAGTATCTCCCACTATACCTTCTTCATTATCACGAATATCCACACACCCTTCAACGCATTCCATGTAAGAAGGCGGTGCTAAATTTAAAAAAATCAATAAAAATTTTTAAGAAAATCAATATTATTAATTAAATTTAATTAAAACTTACGTTCTAAAGGCGGCGGTGGAGTTTCAGATTCACGATATGGAGGAGCTGCAGGTATAAAGAGAGCAATCCGAGCTTCTCTTAAAGCCTCTAATTCTCCGTTTAATGAATATCCCGAGTGACTACGATACGGAACCGTACCAATTACTATGGGTAAATCAATGGACAGATTATAAGCACCAGGTATTTGCAGAGTAACCTAAAATAAATAATATCACATCAATTTAAATGTTGCATAAACGTGAGTAGGAATTTCTTACTCGAACTGAGTATTCCACTTTTATTAATGAACAATTCGTAATTGAAGGAGATACGGCTGGGATTTTCAGTAATTGTGAATCCCAAACCATTGCTCTTCCAGGCTGAATGGCCAAACCCGTAACGATTGTGAATTTGTTCCTACGGCATCGTGCTTTTCCTCCAGCAACAAATGTTTGTGTTTGATGTAAAGCTGCTTGAGGAACAACCGTACGATTAGATAAATTTTCGAAATCAGCGGTAATTGCAATCGATTCACCTAATAAAAAATGTATGGATAAAATTTATTAATTGCTTGTTTTAAAATAAAACTTTCGAAACTTTATTTAAATGATTATTTTCCGTTGTTTATTATTCTTACCAGGACAGTAACCCTTTCGATCAGTCTTTGCGTAAATTGAAATTGGAGCTGACACACAAAACCAACAACACAACGTTTTCACTGACTGGCTTCCAACAGGAATCTTTTTTAAAAAATTAGAGAATTAAGAATGTTTTATGCAATATATTATGTATAATGTTAAAAAATATGTTTCTGGGCAAACAATTTGCAAAATCTTCCACGTTTAATGACTAAAACAAATAAATCGTTTCAAAATTTCTATATAATAACACTTGCATAATAACTTTTGTAAATCTATTGCAATAGTTTGTTTACTTTCACTTCTCAAGTTATTTATGTATAAATCTAACTACAAAATTGTGTGGTAAATTAAAAAAATTATTCCTTATTATTTTAATTTTATTAATTTAAAAAAATAAACATTTTAATGTTTTTTTTTAATTGTCTTATTGATTTTTAATCAGTTTAACATCAGTTGAATTCAATAAATGAGCTAAATTTAGATACAAAAATAGGGAAAACTAATTTACCTTCCCTATAAATGTTATCTACACGAATTTATCTCTGTCATTGGCCCACAAAATTAAGTCACAACTTTCTTCAAGGAGTTTCTGATAAGAGTCAAACAGGATAATCAACTTGCCAGTAGAACTAAGATAAAACGGCAAATTTAAACTTGCAATTTGAGACGCAGACACAAGCAGCAGTGATTTACTGTTTACCTTGAATTCACCATTAAAATTTCAAAATGTGTTTAAAGTTGTGCATTTACGAGCGTCAAAGTTGTGTAACTAACTCACTTTTAAACATTAATGATTTACTTCATTTACTTTAGTTTCAAATTTAGTTTGAGGTTTTAATTTTACTATTCAAGGGAGTAACATTACACGTGTTTATTCTCCATTTTAGTCTGAAACTTTAAGGGTAATCTTACATGTGTTTTCTCTCATTTTCAGACTAATTTATAAATATTTACGAGCAACTAAACTCATTTAGTTGCTAATAAATCACTTTACAAATGCAGTCATCTAATTTATTTAAAAATTAATGCTGACCTAAACATCTCAAATCTAATTTTCTAATAAATAGAATTTTTCAAAACTTAATTAAATTCTGCTTGTCATAATAAACAAAACCTTTCACATTTCACAGCTTCACAAAAATGTGCATTCTGAAATCTTTAGGTCGACACTGGTATAAAAATAAGAAATTTTTTCCTTACCAAGTATTCATTTCTGTTAATATTAATTGGACTAATAACAGTAAAAGCCTTTTTAATTTTTGGATTGATGGACCATGGTTTATCCATTTCAGCTTTTACCCAATATCGAATATTTCCATATTTGCCTTCAAATGACGTAGCAATTCCTCTAAAAAAATAATCAAAACCAATCAACAATTTAACTAAATTAGAACAAATTAAAAATATTTTAACTTACCCAGAAGGAAGTTGAAATGAAAACCTAAATTCGTGATGACCTTTTTGTAAAACATCTTCCATTAAGCCATTTTCTATATAAAAAAAAAAAAATTAATTGAATTAATACATAAATAAGATATCATTTGCAATATATTTGTTGTTTCTACCTGGCTTAATTCCAAAATAAAAACAAAAAAAATCATTAATAAACAAAATAAACTTGTGAAATTGTATACAAAATGAACCTCAACTCACACTGATATCCTCGACCTCATTTTATGTGATTAATATTATTTTTCTCATTTATTTGTATCTTCTGTTTTTATTGCTTTTCTTTTTACACTTTATTTAATTATGGCCTTGTAATATCACAAGTCTTTTTCTAGTTATTAACCTCAAATTACTTCTATCGCTGGTTGACCTTGGTAAAATTTACAAAATATTTACCTGATAATTATTTCTTTTTTTAATTTTTTAATCACAGCGTTTATTAATGGTGAATTTTATTTCTTCAATCACTTTAATACGAATCTGTGACATTCTTAAAGTCCCAGAATAACTCAGGCAATATTTAGTAGTTGCCAACATTCAAACTGAACGCCATCTGGTTAGTTTTTTATTTTTTATTATTTTCTATTATTATAAATTAATTTTGAAATAAAAATATGATGTTATGAAATAATTATTTGTCTGATATTTCTTCTATAGAATTAATATGTTAATTTCACTTGAATGAATTTGATAAACAAACAATTGATCTTTTGTTTCATACAATTTGGTATTCACCATTAAATTTGTTTATTAAATACTTTTATATGCTTTTATGTGCGATTTTAAGGCAATTTTTTGCATCAAACGTAACATCTCATTCAAGAAAACTTATAAAAATAAATAAAAAGTCAAATTAATGATTAACAGTAATTTCTACTTTATACATTTAAAATTAAATGAAAAATTCATTTCTTTCTTATTAATTCCAGTATCAGATTTTCTTGTCTTTTTTTGTTATTTTAAGCGTTAGGTCTATAAAATTTCCAAGTTTTGATTTCAAATTTTGGGTTCAAAATGCAGTAACGTTTTCTAACGTTTATAAGAGGCAAAAATAAAACTATATCCTCAATTTTACTCTTTTTTTTTAAAGCAGTTTACCTTCTACAGTAATAAAAATTATCATACGTAAGCTTATATATTTACACTAACTCATATTGGATTATAAAATACACAGAAAAAGTTGCTACTTCTATCAGTTTTTCTTACCAAATTTTGTCCGAAAAATAAATTTTACTTATATAAAAAACAACTTGTCAGCACTTGATCACATTTTTAAGACTTTGGTCATTTATTTAAGTTAAGTTTCCACTTTTATTGAAAAAGTGAATGAATTAGTTAGTAAATTTTTCGAATTATTTTTCATTTCTTACCACTGCCAAATAGAACTTGACGTTTAAGGAAATATTCAATTTCAGCGTTGTAATGTTCAGTATACGCTCCTAATCGATTACCCGTACTTCTAGATTCTGTCCAGTGAACTTTTGCAACTCCTCGCATGGAAATTCGTATGGATCTCATCTTCATATCGGCATTTAAATCAACCAAACATTTTCCAGTTATCATTTGACCAGGATAGAAGACACTGCGATTGTCATCGAAAGCAACATCAAACGTTTTCAATCGACCCATAATTGTTTGGCTTTGATCACCCCTTGTTCACTCGAATGTCACATTTCATCAAATATCTCCTCTTCATGGATAAAATGTTACTGATAGAGAATGCCAAATTTAGATCCCTATCCAAACCTGAAAGAGGCAGACGGCACTAAACAAATTTGTTTTGTATCTGCGGACCTGTAAACAGGAAAAGAATATTTTGAAATTTGTATTTTTTTAATTGTAATTATCAATGTAATTACAACAAATTGAAATGTTATATTATGTTTATTAATTGAACCTAGAATAATTTGTTTATTTTCAATGTTATAAACGAAATCGAAACTGTTTAAATACGTCGAAATACGATCACGTGACCAGAGGAAAATTTTTAGTTTTCCTCCTCATCCATTAAATATTATCTGAATTTGTATTTAAATTTTAGATTATAAAGCATGCTATTATATTAAAATTTTGAGCGCCGACTTTTAAAAACTTTAACATTAAATAGCTCAAGAAATAACATCAATTATGCACAATTTCTTCAGTTTTTGTTTAGTGAAATATTTTAATTCTATTTTTATGTAGTTGTTTAAAATAACTATTGTACATCAAGAAAAATAAATTTTAATGATTGATTGAATTACATTTGTATGAAATTCTCACAATACAAGAATCTATATCATTATTGATGATAAATTTTCATTTGCTTTAAATTAATGATCATCCGTACGAAATAATGCTTTACGTTCTTTCATTGGTTTTACTTCATGTGGAAATAAATTAACCCCTTCTGCATTTGTTTTTGTATTTAAGTATATCTCTACACGATTTTCTCTACGTTCAATCTTCTTTAATATCTCATTGCTTAACGTATTTCTACCCATTTTTCTAGTAGAAGTAAGCTTCATTTTAATTGACATAAGCTCATGAATTCTTTCAGGGCATCCTGATCTCTCAATTGCAGACTTGATTTTCAATAACTAGATAAAAAAAAATAATTGATTTAATTCAACTTTAAATATATATCAAAATGATTAAATAGACACATTGCATTAACACAATAAATATCTATTTATTTTTAAAAAGTCTTGATTTAAAGTAAGTCAGCTGCAAATCAAGATTTTCTTACACAGTCAGGAAATAACTGTCTTCGAATTCGAAATGAACTATTAGCTTCCGGTGTATTAAATCCTGTGATACTTTTCAAAATCATAAACACTTCTTCCACGCGGTCCATATCGGATAACGCCATCATCTATTAAATTATAAAGATTATTTAAAACATTAAATTATTTAAATTGGAAAAAGTAAAATCTTACTCTTAAATTTGATGCGATAAAATAATTATCTTCTCTAAGAAGCGATAAAAGGTCTAAAGCATATGAAGGATTATTCTGCCAATGTATGAGTTATAAAAACATAAATAAAACTCACTAAATTTTAAATGTTTAAATTATGGTACTTGATTAATGGCAAGCGCACACACAAAATAAAGTCCTCTTGGGAAAATATAGTGTCTCCCTTCTTTTATTTTTTCTAATAAATTTACTGTAAATTCAAATGATTCCTTTGTGTTCTAAATAAATAAATACAAATAAAATTTCATAAATGTGACAAAATGTTAAAAGAATTTACCTACTATTTTATAGCAAGCAGCGAAAGCAAGAACATCACAATCAGGTGCAAATTTCTGATTTAAATTATAGATTTCTAAAACAGTATCGTACATCTTTTTATCGAACAATAAATCCATGACTATTAAAAAGCAACCACGTTTATCAAAAATACAACTGTATTCCTAATTTGAAAAAAAAAGAAATTATATTTAAAAAATCTTCTATTGCTTTAAATAATTATTACTTACAGGATTTTTAATAAATTCCAAAGCCAATTCTGTTTTATCAAGATGGTAAAACGTTAGCATACACACATTGCCCACAATATGATTAGAAGGCCTCTCATTCGGTTTGCAAAACCTGAATATGCATAAAACTATTATTAAATTATTTTTCAATTTATAGTACCGACTTTCATACACCTTTTAATCATTTCTAAGAAGAGTTTCATATCGTCCTCATTATTTTTTCTAACTGAATAAGCCATTGTTATTAGATGATCAGTAAATAATTTCGTTTTTTCAGGATGAGCTATAATATACTTCATTTCCTCTCGAAATGTGACTAGAAAAATTATGATAAATCAGTTTTTGTTTTTATATTAAGGATAATATTTAAAATAATTTAAAACACAAATATTTATTTACCTCCAGTTTTATTAGCTGTACTCTCTTTTTCTGCTCGTTTCTCAAGATAAGAATGCAGATTCAGTGCTCCTGGAGAATATAATGTTCTCACACCTAATTTATAATTAAACATAGTCAATTTATTAAATTAAATCAAGTACGATTAAATAAAACCTTGTTTAATAGCCCTCCTGCATAAGAAATTGGAAACATTTGAAATAAGCGCTGCCATTTTGATTGTTTTTATTTAACTAGCCCTTATTTGGATTTGGTAAATCTTAGATCAAGGAAGTTAAGCCCATTGCTTAAAACCCAAATCTGACCATGTGCAGTATTTTCATTACTTCAGACAAATAATATATATGCATGCCATCTTGTGGTAGTATGTTTAAACTGGTTCCAACTGACATCTTACTATTAAAAAATGATCTTGTTTTTTTTGTTTTTTACTGTTTTTATTTACATATATAATTTTTAAAATTTGATAACTTAATATACGCATATATTTTTTGGATTTTTATTTAGACCAATCCTATTTTGCCACCTTCTTATGTTGACGCGGCAGCGCGTGCAAGGGTCCCAGAAAGCCGACAAGATTAATAATAGGAATCTTTTTAGATTCAAATCGAAGATGAAGTACGTTGCGCTAGGTCTTGTTGTTGTAGTATGCATAATTTTAATTAGCACTGCCTTTGGTGAAGAAAAGAAAAAGGGTCCAAAAGTAACTGATAAAGTATGTGCTCCTTAATCATTAAGTAGAATGCTCAAGTTTTTCTTTTTTTAGTAAAAAAAATTATTTTATTTCTAGGTATGGTTTGACATTGAAATAGGAGGTAACAATATTGGACGAATTGAAATAGGTTTATTCGGCAAAACAGTTCCTAAAACAGTGAAAAACTTTTACGAGTTGGCTTCAAACCATATTACTGAGGTATATTATATACTTTTTTATTCAATTTTATAAATTAAAAAAATTTCCATGTAGAATCCTAGTGATGGAAAATTAATTGGATACAAAGGCAGTATTTTCCATAGAATTATTAAGGATTTCATGCTACAGGCAGGAGATTTCACTAACAAAGATGGAACTGGAGGTTGAAAAGATTAACTTAAAAGAAAAATGAAAATTTACTCATAAATAACATTTAAATAATTTGAAAGGTCGAAGTATTTATGGAGAGCGATTCGCTGATGAAAACTTCAAATTGAAGCATTATGGTGCGGGTTGGTTATCAATGGCAAATGCTGGTAAAGACACAAATGGCTCTCAATTTTTCATAACTGTTAAAAAGACACCATGGCTTGATGGCAAACATGTTGTGTTTGGCAAAGTGATCAAAGGAATGGTAAGCACTTAATTACCTTATTTTTATGATTGAAATTAGAATAATTGTATATCGTGTTTCTAGGATGTTGTTCGTAAAATAGAAAGCACGAAAACAGATTCACGTGATAAACCAACAGTGGATGTTGTTATTAGTGACTGTGGTCACGAAGTTGTTAGTACTCCTTTTACAGTCAGTAAAGATGATGCAACAGAATAAACTACATTCCCAACGAAGACTGTACTTAACTGCAGTTAAATAAAAATTCCATTTTTTTTTAATATTCTTTTATTTATTGAAATATGTAAGTGGGCTTTAAAATATTAAATGTGTATTTTTTACACTTTTAAGCGTCTTGTTGATCGTAAATTCCTTTACGAGATCTCATTCGTGGATCGTGTCGGAATAAGTTATCTCTTCGATTAGGTGTTCGTCTATCTTGATTCAAAGGTTCAATTCTTGGGGTAATTTCAGTAAACATTACTACATCTAAGGATTCTTCACTGAATTTATCGGCATCTTTTAATGCTTTTTCAATTCTCATTAATTCTGCTACTCGTTCTTTGGATCCTGATCGTTCCACTGCAGCTTTGATTCGTTCAAACTAAATGAAAAATTCAATTAATTTTGATAATAACAGAAAACCCTTGGTAAAAGCCAAATAAAAAGGGTCTAGTACAACTCGCCGCGCACGACTCGCCGCACACGAGTCGCCGCGCACGATTCGCCGCACACGGCTCGCCG
>JAQFZN010002359.1:0-11634 GCA_034687075.1 Geophilus carpophagus | reverse complement strand
AACGTATGTGCTGTATAAAAAAAAGATCCCCGTTGCCTAAAAAAAAATAGAGGTCGCTACTAGTCCCCCAGATCCGCGACATGCGCCTGCGCGGCCTGCGATTTCATGCTGGGAAAACCTGGCAACACTGGATAGGAACCCGGTTTCAGCCCAAGGTATTTCAGCTGGCATTGTAACACTTTCTTTGTGTAGGATGATTTTAAAATTGCCGTAAGTATTTATAATATTTCCTGAAATACCATCTTGTATTACAACTAGGAATTGTAATGCTGCGTTTTTATAAAATTTAAGTTGAAATCTTAGACAATTTCGGTTCAGATTGTAGCCTAACCACGTGTTACTTTTCTTATAACTTGTAACACTTTTATTTTACTTTTATTGCGGCGTAGTTTCTTACTTTTTGTAAAAGCACATGGTAATCGATACAAGATTACAGAAAAAAAAATTACCTTTTCGAATTCTTTGTTTAAACATTTTTCTATCATAAAATAGGTCACGTTGAACAAAGAATGGCGGCTCTTGAGAATATGAAGAAATTTTCTCAAAAGTTAAGTGTAAGTATAATAAAAGAGATTTTATATTATAAAACAATGATTAATGATGTGAAATATTACCCTCTTACCTACATTGGTTGAGATTCTATGAAAAAAAAAATTGAAACTGAAAATCGTAAAATAACAAAAAAATCATTTTGCTCATTTGAAAGTACAAAAAAGTTTCATAATTTTTCTTTATATTGCAGTAACAGAATTGCAGAAAACAGATTGGAAATGCAGTGAATTAAAGCCTATTGCTTCCACCAACTTCCGGTTTTTTAAAAATGTAAGTTAAATAATTTTCTATAAAAGTTATCAAGTTACAATTGATATGATGAAATTACACCGAATGTAATGAGTGTTAAGTGATATTTTTGGTAATTACATGCACTACCAACTGATAATTAAAAAAATTAAAATATAATGACGATAAATTGTATTTTGTTATAATTAGTTTGCTTTTATGATTATAGGAACAAGCTAGAAGAAAATGAATCCCAAATAAACGGCATTTTACGAGTAAGTATTGAAAATTCCTACCTAGTTTTAAATTTGAATTATATGATGAATTTACACCGAATGTAATGAATTTATAATGATATTATTTAGTAATTACATGCACTACCAACTGACAATCGCAAAAATTAAAATATCGATGGTGGAAATAAATTATTGTTTTAATTAGTTTTTATTTTTGTGTTTTCAGATTTAAAGGAAGCGAAGCCAGAAGAGGAATTGCAACTACTGTAAACGGAATTTTACCAGTAAGTTATTGAAAATTATTTTTTATTTTAAGTTTGAATTATAATGATGAATTTACACCGAATGTAATGAATTTATAATGATATTATTTAGTAATTACATGCACTACCAACTGACAATTGCAAAAATTAAAATATTGATGGTGAAAATAAATTATTGTTTTAATTAGTTTTAATTTTTGTGTTTTCAGATTTAAAGAAAGCGAAGCCAGAAGAGGAATTGCAACTACTGTAAACGGAATTTTACCAGTAAGTTATTGAAAATTATTTTTTATTTTAAGTTTGAATTATAATGATGAATTTACACCGAATGTAATGAGTGTTAAATGATATTATTTAGTAATTACATGCACTACCAACTGATTAAAATTAAAAAAAAATCACTAATGATTCATTTGCTGCAATTATTTAATTTTTAAATTTTATTTAATTGCAGAAACTGAGAAGAAAATTGCAAAGAAAAGGATAACCAATCACGTTGAATCTTACGAGAATTTTTCAAATCAAATTGTTATTATACTAAGATTTATGAAATAAAATCTGATTTTAAAAATATAATTTACCTGTCATTAAATTATTTCAGAATTTAGTTACTTTAATAAATTATCATGAAAGCATAAATTAACATAAATATATGAAAGCTGTAAAAACATCTGCAGTAAAATGATTTAAAAAAAAGATTTTCCTTGTATATCAACGCCATTTTAAAGATATTTCTGACGCGTTCACTTAAATGTCCTTTTCGTTTGTTGACAATTTTAAAACGGATGTTTGATGCGGTGTTTTCTAGCAATAATCAGTCACGTGGCATTTACTGAGTGCGTCTGCATCGTAGGTCTGATAAAAATCAATAAGAGCAGAGCTACTATTTCTGCCTTCCTCAGCCACCGCTTCTTCATGGTTTTCTCCAACCTCTTCTCTCTTCTCTTCTTTTTCCTAGCTCAACACATGAAATATTTTCAAGGTTTGCGTGTTTACTTTCAATTCTGTCATTTCTATTCTATTTATTACTACTACGTAATCTGATCCCTCCTTATAAAATAACAACTCAATTATTTACCCAGAAATTTGAGCACCCATATGGAAAAATCAAAGAGATCTCTTTAATTTTTCATTATATTTACAGAGATATTTTTTCAAACTCGTTAACCTTAAATACTCGATATGTTATTATACAATATCGTGTTATCAGACTGATAATAAAAATAATGAAATCGATAGAAAAATATAAATTCGTGCAGGCGTAATATATTTGGATTAATGCCAAATGTCAACTGTTTTATTATCAATGGGTTTTCCACATAAATGTCTAATCTAACCATAATTTGTAACCTTGAATTTATATTTTCCTCGTCAGTTAAATTGTAATGATAAAATAGGTTGAAATTTTAACAGAAATAATGTGCACAAACGCAGTTTGAATTCAATATGATTGAAGCTATTGCTGCCAGTATTCTCAACCGATATTTAGGTCGATACATTCAAGATTTAGATTCTGAAAACATCAATTTGGGCATTTTTTCTGGTATGTATGATGGTTATTTGATATCTTCTTGCATTTATCGATTTAATATTTATTAGTAAATTTAAATTTCCGTGTTTAATATTAAAATATGATTCCATTTTCCTGGTTTTATAGGTAAAGTTGAGCTATTCGACTTGAAACTGAGGCCAGAAGCTTTGGTATATAAATAAAATAAAATTGAAAATTTAATTCTATTGATTATTTTGTTTTCAAAAATTTAAAACTATTGATTTTGTTTGTTTTTCTAAATTTAATAGGCTGAATTAGATTTGCCAATTGAAGTTAAAGCTGGAGTTGTTGGTTAGTAAAAATAATGAAATAGAAATTTAAGAATATTTTCTTTGTAATAATTTTTTTATTATTTTCTTAATAGGTCGAATTGAACTTGATATTCCGTGGACAAGTTTGTACAGTCAGCCAGTTGTGTTTACAATTGAAGATGTTTTTGCTCTGGCTGGACCGATTAATGAACGGCCATACGATGAGAAAAAGGAAAGACAATTGCAAAGAGCTAATAAACAGAGAACGTTGGATGCGTTAGATGGACTAAATGCTCTGACATTTAATGATTATGGCGACGAATCTTTAAATCTTGGGTTTTTTGAGAAGCTGATGGCAACTGTTGTAAATAATTTACAGGTCGGTTAATTATTAATAATTTTTTGGGTTATAAAATAATATTTTGGGCTATTATTTAATTAGATTTACATCAGAAATATACATATACGATATGAAGATAGTGTGACAAATCCAATATGTCCACTATCATGTGGTGTTGTCATTCACAATCTGACAGCTGAAACCACTAATAAAATGTGGAAACCGACACAAGTGGATGGCAATGAAACATCAATTTACAAAGTAAATATAATCTGATTTTTACTTTTTGTTGGATTTTACAATTTAAATTTTTTTAGCTAATTCGACTGGAGTCATTTTCGTTGTACTGGAATCCATTTTGTAACGATTGCAATTTAGCCAAACATCAAATTGTAAATACTGAATGGCTGGTCAGTAAACAATATTTGTGTCTCTTATTTTATATTTATTTAATTCTTAATAATTTTTTAGGCTACAATGAGAACAGGACTTAAAAAATTCAATGTAAATGATGAGGATTTTGATTTCAGTAAGCATTTTATTATTTCAAAAGAAATACTCTGTAAAAATTAAAAAAAAATCCATTTGACTTTGATTTTTCAATTTTTCAATTTCAGTTATAAAACCAATTTCTGCAAAAGTCAAAGTGATAGTGAATAAATCGAATGAAGCCAAAGTCCCAAAACTTTTACTCGACTTTGTCCTTCAAGATGTATCAACTCAACTCTCTAGACAACAGGTATAACGAAATATTTTAAAAATTAACATTATTTTATTTATTATTATTCATTGCAGTACTTGAGCATCTTTAGCGAGTTAGAATCTTTTCAAACGATGAGAGTTAACGAACGATATCGTAAATACGAGCCACTTGTTGGTGTTAAAGGAAATGCTGAAGCTTGGTGGCATTATGCTTATAAAGCCGTGCTAGAAGAGTCAATTCGTCCTTATTCATGGGAGCGAATTAAACTACACAGAGAACGGTTTCGCCAATATAGAGCCTTATTTAAATATTACTTGTTGAATCCCAACGATTCAGAATTGAAAGTTGACTTGCAAAAACAAGAAGATTATTTAGATTTGACTAATATTGTAATTGCTCGTGAACAGGCACGCTCTGAGGTGAATAAAAGAGAATATTTCAATATTTGGCTGTTCTTTATATTTATATCGATTTGTCTTTAGTTCGCAAGAGAAGAACCAGAACGAATTAAAAGAACAAAAGCTAAAAAAAGTTGGTGGTCATCATGGTGGTCAAGTTCCTCAGATGACGATGATGAAGATTTAGAAGTTATCGGTGAAAAAGATAAAAATCTTTGGTCGCAATTAACACCTGAAGATAAACAGAAAATATACGATGCTATTGGTTATAGTGAAGGAGAAAAATACGCTGAAAAACCAAAACAATACATTGGTAAACAATTGATAGAAAAATGTATTACTTGACTTGATTATTAATTTCTATTTTCGTTTGCAGAGCATAAACTCAATTTTACATTTGCCAATTGTTGTTTATCATTAATAAATTATGATAAAGAGATTTTGGTTGTTACTCTTACTCAATTACTTTTGAGTCTAGAAACACGACCTTCTGCAAGTGCATTTCATATATCTGCTCGAACTGAAACTTTTACCATAGAAGGTGCTTCCATTGAACATGACTTGGTTCCATTAATCACTGCTGATCATGTAACGCATGGTGAATAAATTAATCGAATTTTTTCACAGAATTCTTTTCTTAATTTAAATTTTATTTGATTTTTTTAAAGGTTCTACTTTAACCAGTGTGTTTGCTATTGACTTTGATCTCAATCCTGCTCACATGAATGCTGATTACGGTTTAATCGTTACGTCAGAATCAGTAGAGATGGTTTACAATGAGGTAATAAAATTATTCAACTAGCAATTCGCTATGTAATGTTTTGAAATAATTTTAGCATGCGTTATCTGAGATATTGAGCTTTCTGCAAATACCTTCAACAACGTTTGAAGATGTGAAGGCACTTGCTACTGAAAAATTTAATAAAATTATGCATATTAGTCGTGCAGCAGCAGAATTTGCTATTGAAACTCGCAAGAAAATCCATCTAAGTGTTGATGTTAAATCACCTTATCTTATAATACCAGAACACGGAACGATGCAAAGGTAATTTGAAGTGATTTTTTTTCAGTTGAAAAAATATTTAAAATATTTTATCATACGTACAGAGGTGGATCCGTAATAATTCTCGATTTGGGTCATTTGGCTATGAAAAGTGATCTTCAAACCGATACTCGGTTACTTGAAGAAGCAACTAAAACAGAATTGGAAGAAAGACTTTATGACAGATTTCATTTCACAGTTTCAGAAGTACAGATTTTATTTGCAGATTCTGGTAATTATTTCTTAATTAATATGGCGAGATATATAAATTGTTTTAAAGGCTTTTCTTTTATAGGAGATGAATGGCGTGCAGCTCGAACATTACCCGAATCTGACTCTCATCTCATTCCAAAATTGAGCATTAAACTTATATTTTCAAACAGCGTGAAACCAGATTATCGCCAATTACCACGGTATTAGAAAAAATATTGTTTGTGCATAAATTGTTTCTCATTTTTTATTTTATTTTAATAAATTATTAGACAAAAAATGACTATGTCAGTTCCCACACTGAAATTGAACTTATCAGATCGCAGACTACGTTTACTGGCCGATTTTGTGCTCAATTTACCGATGCCAAGACCCAAAGTATGCAGTGCAACAGATGTGGACGAGATTGATGGAGTCGAAATAACGGTCGACTCTATGGTTTGTTATTTAAATAAAATTGCTTTCTGACAAAATAAACTAATTTTTTAATGTATTAGAATCTGAATGAGGTGATAATTGAACCTAAAACCGAAGAGCTGAAACGAGTTCAACGAGTTATTAGATTTAATTACCACGACAAAGAAACTAAAAGTTTAAACGCTGCTCTGTCTGTAGATGACAATAATCGTAAGCCTAATTATATTTAACCTGTGCTTTTTCTAAAGTTAAAAAATAATTTATAATTCTAGAACCAGTTACATATTTATCTGATCATTCCGACGAAGAAACTGAACAGTGGGCACGAACTGTTGATCTTCCCGGTTTCGAAGACAACATTTCACCGAGTAACTCTATAAAAACTCTATTAAGGTTTTTGATAGGCGAGGTATTTTTAAATAAATAAATGTTAAGTTTTTAAATTAAAAAGAAGTATGCAATCAATTTAATTTTTTTTTAGATTGTGGTTCACTTAGCACGATCAAGTGATCATACAGACAAACCGTATTTGATGCTTCGAATTGACAAACTGTGCACTGATATTGCACTTATGGACTGTGGTCCCGCTTTGCAGGCCAATCTCGGGGGTATTCAACTGGTTGATAAATTACACACGAGTACATCTGGGGAATATTTAGAATTAATAAGCTCTAGGAATAATGCAGATATGATAACTATTTTATATCGTAAAGTAAATAAATTCTTGAATGCAAATAAAAATTTGAAAATAAAATTTCGACAATGTTTTTGCTTTTTAATTTTTAGGTACGCTCCAATTGTCCTGATTTCAAGACTTTCTTCCATAGTGTGGAGCAGTCAATTGTGATCGATTTTACAGTTCTTCATATGACATTCCATCGTGGTGCCTTTCTTACACTTAGCAAATATTTAGAATTTGTTTTCCAAAGGTAAATTTAGCTTTAAAATGCTTAAAAATATGTTTATTAATAATGTTTTGATTTTATAGAATTAGTGAAAAAGATTCGCGTTTAAAACCTCCGGCTATGGTAAATACTAATGCTAAGCTAATGCTATTAGCTGATGAAAGAGATCCACCTGTACCACCTGGAGCCACTAAATTTAGCTTATCTGCTCGTCTAGATGAAGTTAAAGTTAAATTATGCGATAGTGATCTAGATTTTGCATCAATTCGAGTTTCAGGTTAAAAATTCAAGTCAATTTATCGTATTTCTGTGGTTGAATGCCATAAAAGACTCGAAAAAAATCTTCGGGCAATTATATTTTAATGGCGTTTAAATATGGAAATAGAGTAACATTTCAATACACATTTTTGTAACAAAATTTGTATTTTGATCAACAGGTTTAGAAGCGGATTTAGTTTTAAAAGCTAATGAAAAAATGGTGGTCAAAGCACAATTGACTGATGTGTCAATTTTAGATCTCTCTGAATTAACACTATATTCAAAAATATTAACTATTGAAGGTGATAAACTGTTTGATTTCAAATTTGTACGAAACAGTCCTTCCCATCATAAACAGAAAGAAATTGATGCTAAAAAGCCAATGGGTACTAGTGATGGCAGCATTAGACTCAGAATTGGTAAAGTGCAAGTGACATTAATACTTAAATTTCTTGCAAATTTTCAGGTAAATATTGCACAAATTACGTAATAGAATTTCACATTTATTTTTATTATTATTAAATTATTTGCAGAGGTTTTTAGAACCGTTTATTAAACCTAGAGTAACTACTATTGCTGTTAAAAATATGGAAAAGGAGATTCAAAAACAAGTGGAAGATATGAAGAACAGAGGAACTCAAATTCATATATCTGTTGATATATGCACACCCACCATTTTGATACCACAGAAAACTGATTCGCCAAATGCTCTCATTTTAAACCTAGGAAATTTAAGCATAGAAAACTTTTTCCAGGAGGTTTCTCCAACAAATTCCGACACTAAACATGTGATTGACCATCTTCTTTTGCGATTAAGTTCAGTACAAATGTCAAGGTGAAATAAATTTAATTTTAATATAAATTGAAATTGACTAAATACCATCGTTTTAACTTTTTTAATTTGCATACAGAGTTGTAGTTGCATTGAATGGTTCTTTAGATGTTCAAGAACCAATTCTAGAACCAATTAAATTGTGTATTGATTTAAAAAGATGTTTAGCACCATTTCATAAAGATATTTTACTTTATGAATTACAAGGACATTTAGAAGTTGTCAAAGTAAAATTTTAAAAGTGTAGTTTTTTAAAATTATATTTAAACAACTAAATTTATTGCAGTTACGAATGTGTCAACGTGATCTAGGTTTATTTTTAACTATCTTAAAGCAGAATTTTACTGAAGGACAATTTTCTGAAAATCAATTAAGTAAAAATATTTTCTCTCTTATTTATTTTGTGCCATAATTTTAAAATAATTATTATTTATGCAATCAGATTCACACCCAACTTCTCCAGTGGACATTATGAGTCCACCTCCTGCAACTGATGACCCGATGGTTAAAAAACTTCAAGTTTTTCTTACAACGTCGAACGAAATTCACAAACAGACAACAGTTTCTTTTACTTTTGAAGGAATGGATGTTTTGCTGTACTCAAGTTCAGATGAAGTAATTGCACAATGATTAATGTATTAAAGCGTTATTACAAAATACTAGTGATAACCATATATTTATAGTCAGCAAATATAACAAACAATGGATTGTGCAAATTTGAAATGGACGAGATGATTGTAGCAATGGATATGTTCAGTGACAAGTCGATTAAGGTCAAATGTGCCTTACAGGCTGCGGCAATACAGGACATTCGCCCTGATAAACATTTAGCCGTTAGAAAGTAAGTTGAAAATACAAATTTGTCTTTCTATTTTTACGATTAAAAATTATTTTCTTTTTAAAAGAATATTTCAGTCATACAGTGGTAACAGTAAAGTAGATATGGGAATGATTAGTGTGAGTATGCCACCAATGATTGAAGTGACCTGGAAGAAAGCCCAAAATGGAAACATGGAAAGTACGCTTATTTTTCGTTTATTCATACTAAAATGTTTAATTTGCTTAAATTATATTTTTAGTGGACGTTTTAATTGAAAAAACACGTTTGAATATATCTGTACCGTTTATTCTCTCGCTAATGAGATTTGTGTATGAGGCACTTCCAGTTGAAAAATCCGCCGAAGGAGGAATAGTTAATCCTGGTTTCAGTGGAGAATTAATCAGTCAAAATCGAGAGTTGGTGGCAGCAGCTATAAGACGTCAACGTCAACCATCATCTTCTGATAGCACTAGTGGTTACCAGTCCACAACTAGTGGTCCAGCGGAAGATTCTTTTGCACTCACAATTACTGCACGGTTAAAGAAGCCAGAAATAGTTCTTTTTGCTGAACCAACCAATAAAAACAGTCGCGTTCTCGTTTTAAAAGTGTGTGATAATTTTTATTCTTTTCATATTTATATTTATTGAGATATTATTTCGTCTTAAATAGGCTGATGTCCTTTTCGATTACAATCATAATGCTGGTAGAAATAATATTGTTGCATCAATTGTAGGATTTCAAATTTTGTCGTGTCTTTATGGAAGAAGAAAACAAACTGCTTATATGGTTTGTATTATGAAGTTATTACAATTGTTTTCATTTAGTTTCTTAAATAAAAAATATGATTTAGGTGTTACAACCTTGTGATGCTGAATTTTCCCAAGTTACTAAATCGGTTGATGATGGAATTATGATGAAAGCACTTCTTACTCCTGTTGAATTGCGAATTTCCGGGAGCTCTGTTCGAACTGTGTTAGATATTATCGAGGAATTGAATTCAAATATAAATGTATATATTAATCTTAATTAATTAATTAAGATTAATCGTTTTATTACCTCTGTTACTGACTCTTTACAGGCAGATAATTCAAGCCAAGAACGAATTCAATTGGAAAGTCCTGAAAATTTATGGTCTCCTGAAAAAATTTTACTTCACAAATGGCTCAATAAAACATCGAGTATAATTCAGTTCAAATTATTTTCAATCTCTTCATTAATTAATTAAAATTTCAGGCACAGGACTGTATTCAAATTCAAAATTTTCTCGTAATAAACCGTTCGAAACTCTGGTATTAAGTGTACCCAATATACAAATCATTTGCGAACTTGAAGAGGGCACTGAACGAATTCCTGTACTATTACTCAAATCCACAGCCGAAGCAACCATCAATGACATGTCCAAACTACAGGTTCTGACGCACAAAACTGTCTGTCAATACAATTAATAAAAATTTAAATATTCCAAAATATATTCAGATGTACATGCAGTCGGAAATTCATTTAGAAGTGTCATATTTTAATGAAAAACTATCAACATGGGAGCCAATACTTGAACCAGTGATGCAAAGGGAATGTGAATACAGACCGTTAGAAATCTTTATAAAAGTAAAATGATTTCTGGAATGATTTCTAGTTGCTTACAAATTGTATTTTTAATTTTTAAGTTATACCGAGATCGAGCTCAACCGATTTCTTCATTTACAAGTAATAATAATACATCAACTCAAGGTGATGAAGTTGATGCTAGTCTTGAATCTGGGGCTCATTATAGTATACCAGATTCAGACTCATCTGGAAATGAATCAGAAAGCGAAACTGGCATGAAAGTGATAAAGAAAAAATCAAATGCTCGTGGGAAAACATTACTTGCACAAAAATCTCGCGGTAATATTTTAATTTGTTAATTTCATTACAAAACTTTCTTAAATTAAAATACTTTAATTTATCTAGAGTCGACCAGTCTTGCTGGCTACCCTGGGGATTCTGACACAGAAAACGAAGAAGGAATATTTGATAAAATTGCCAATGTATTTGGTAACATATTTTCAAGTGGAAGTTCTGAGGAAGAAGTAACTGAATCCGAGGAAGATGAAGATATAGTAACTGATGCTAAAACCGATGGTGATGATGAAGTTGATGCACCCGAGAAAGAAAAATCTCCAGTTACCGATGATGAAGAACCAGTATTTCTTCAAAAAGGTGGCAATTTAGAAAGAGAAGAATCTGTTGATTCGGGAGTTGAAATGCAAGAAGACATGGCGACTTATGTTGTCATGGATATTCGAGATCGCGTAGAATTAACATTCACTCCAACTGCGATGAAATTAATCCAAGAAATTGTCGATGCATTTACTAATAAGTCACAAACAATTATTCACTATTCGTATAAAACATGCGAGTCCATTTTGAATTTATATAACAAGGTGGGACCTGAAGCCAAGATGGCGATTATTGAAAAATCAGAGAGCGGCGACAGTGATCAAGATCTGGTTATTCAACCAGCAATTGATGAAGTGTTTAATGATGACGAATCGGTCGAAGCAGAAACATCAGTTTTGGTTGATATATCACCACCGGATAGCGATTCGGAAATGGAAGGAGAAGAAGTTGAAAGATTCAGTATTTC
>JAQFZN010002358.1:0-11637 GCA_034687075.1 Geophilus carpophagus | reverse complement strand
AAATTTTGTTCGAAGCACCAAAAAGAGAAGAAAAAAAGATAGAGAAATCCAACTCGAGTAGGAAACGAAAGCATGATAACAATAAATCTCCACCTTCTTCACAGTCACCTAGCAAAGATAAAAAGGAGGTGCTTGCAAGAAAATTAAAAACAAGAAAACCACAATCTCCTTCTTGGTCCCCATCCCACAGAAATAGATGTCAGACTCCTCCTTGTTCAGTAAGGGAACAAACAAATAATAACACTAAACAAGAAAATGATGTGAAAAATCCAGAATTTATGCCAGGAGTTTCAGGTTTATACCCACTCACTACTCAACCGAAATTGAACAAGATACAGAAACTGTGTCAAGACATGTGTGGTTCGAAACATGTAGGGTTCCCTGGACTTCATCCAGTATCAATGGATATTCACAACATGAAATTATTAGGGAAAAGCCAGTATAAAGTCAGCTGGAAACCTGATGGCAGACGATATATGATGTTAATTTATGGACAAAGCGAGATCTACTTTATTGATCGGGATAATTGCGTGTTCCAGGTTGAGAACATTAAATTTCCAAAGAAGAATTTTCTCAACCAACATGTTCAACAAACCTTAGTTGATGGTGAGATGGTTATTGATAAAATCCAGGGTCAAACAATACCAAATTATCTCATATATGACATAATTGTATTTGATGGACAGGATATGAAGAAATGTAACTTAGATAATCGGTTGCAGTGTATTCAGGAGGAATTAATTGCACCGAGAAGAATTGCAAAGGACAGAGGTGTAATAGATAAATCTAGTGAACCATTTGGTGTAAAGAACAAAGACTTTTGGGATGTTGTTATTTCTGAAAAGTTGTTAGGTGACAAATTTCTAAACCAATTAAGTCATCAAGTAGATGGTTTGATATTTCAGCCTGTTGATTTACCATATACTGCTGGTCGAAATAAGAATGTTTTAAAATGGAAGCCGCTTAATTTGAATACTGTTGACTTTAAGCTGTATTTTAGAAGAGAAGATAGATATGGAGATTTATTTGTAAGTGGCTTAAGCAAGCCGTTTGGTAAAATAAGAATTACTGGGGAGTTAAGGCATATGTGTAAGAGAATAATTGAGTGTAAGTATGAAAATGGAGAGTGGAGGTTTGTTAAAGAAAGAGTTGATAAATCGTTTCCTAATGGATTTGAAACAGCGTATAGTGTGTGGAGATCAATTGAAAAACCAGTCACAAAGGAGATGTTACTAAAGTTTATCGAGCATCATAAATGGAGCGCGGAAGCAGAAAGAAAATCACCACCAAGAAACAGTTATCCTTATTATGGTAATCCTAAGCGGGCTAGATATTAAAAAAATAGTGTAAATATAAGTGTAAAAGAATATTATTTTTGTTGATATGTTCATTAATATTTGAATTTTAATATAAACTGATAAAGAAAATAATTAAATAGAAAAGAGTTAAATTTAAAATGTCAAATTCGTTTTAATTTCGGTTTTAACCGTTCCAGTTTTAGTGAAAACACATCACGTTTTATAAAAGTTGGCGGTCATGTTTTACCATAGCCAACGTGAATAAAACAAATAAATAAATGTCTGCTTCTGTAGTTAAAATTAAAACTTTAGACATTGAAATAATAATTTCTGTTTTATTATTACGTTTTATCGAAAATTCAAACAAATAAACGAAGTTAAATCAACGATTTAAATCCAGTCAGTTTAATCAAAACATTCACCGATATTTGATTTATTGTCACGTCAGAAGTTATGTAATTGGCTCTAAAAATCATCTCTTTGTATAAATGTGTAAAACAGATTGTGATACCAGTCTAAAACTAAAAATTTCAATCAATCTATTCTCGTTAAATCATGAATTTCGTTTTAGCTACGCCAACTCCTCACCAGACTACGCAATATACAGCAGCGCTTAACATGTGGAAATTAAATTCGAATTATTTCGTAGATTTCAACCACTGCACATACGAAAAGCAATGGAAAACATTGGAAACATTTATTTGCGATCAAGTAGCTCAGCTACCTAAAATCAATCCAACCCTAATAAAACAAATAGGCAACGAATTACGCGAATGGTTAAAATACATAAACAACACCACGTGCAAACTCTGTGAACAATATTTCACAATATTTCTAAACGAAACCCAATTAACCGCTCATGGAAAAATAGACATAGCACAAACAATTCGACACATTTCAGTAAAAAACGAATTAACTTTAATCGAGAGATTCGAAATCGCGTGCACTTTTTGCGTCGCAGATGTAGTTCAACACATTTGGAATCAATTTCCAAATGGAATGAAAACAAACCTCAGAAATCACTTTAAACTTCAAACATCCACTGATTCTGAGATGAAATACACCATGATAAGTTACTGGGTATCTCCAGTGGGTGTTGAGCATTGTAACATTTTAAAATTAATTCATGTGGTTATACACCACAGAAATCCAAATGCATTGAAATATTTTTGGTCCATTCTTGGAAGAACAGATAAATCCCAATTTCTTATGTTATGTTCTGTACCAAACACATCTCCGTACTCTGTGCTTTGTTCTATATTGAAGCAAACAGTAAATTCATATGGAATTGTTGATATAATTTGTTTTTTATTATCACAAATGAGTTGTGAACAACTGAATTCTGTTTTATTTTCACCACATTCCTCTAGATTTCTTCATTTCCTGCTTTCTGATTGGCTCTACATAGAATTTTACATTCCTGTTATGCATAAAATGTTTATTTCTATGGATATTGTCACTTATCATCAAATACTTCATTCTATTGCTGGTTTTCTCAAGTTAAATCCATTACATAGTGATAAAGTTAAACTATGTTTTGCAGTTTTATGGTCATATGCTTCACCTGGAATGAAAAATGTTGTTATTTTAGAAGAGACCAATAATGCATTGTGTTGTGTTGAGTTATATCATTCGCAGTGTTCGTGTTTGCTTAATTTAATGCTGTTTGGTGAAAGTGTGAAAAGTGTAAAGAAGATCTTATTAAAGTGTCTGTTGTGTAGTTGTAAATTCACACCGATGTTGTTAGATTGGAACTATATGGAAAGTCTTGCGTTGAAATTCATCACATGCAGTGAGGTGATGGTTGATTTTAAGAAAGAATGTCGTAATATGGCTGAGATGATTTTTTCTGCAATTGTTCATAAAGGTGGAGAAGAGAATTTCACTAAGTTTTGTTTCACGTAATTTTATATAATATTTGAATAAAAATGAATTTTAATAGCTAATTTCAAACTTGAGTCTTTTTAAATCTTGATTTGGACAAATTGGTCTAACTATAAAAATGGCCACCAAATAAACTGAAAACTTTGTTTATTTTTATGTTTAATTAAAGAAAAGTGGAGTCCGTATATATTTTAGCCGTTTCAGCCATTTAAAACGACGAAAACGGGAGATTTTTAATGTATCTAGTGTAATTTTAATAAAGAAATTAATAAAATAGTCCTAAAAATGCGATTTAATCCGTGAGAGGTTACTACCAAGAGCATCACCGATGGTACCAAACAGACTAATCAGATGGCGCCACTCCTGTAGTCAGAAATTAATAAATAAACAAACATATTCTAAATTAATAATAATTATACCAAATTGTTTAATATTTCCTTATCAGTATTCAATTTAAGAATGAGGATTATAATTTGGATTACATCTCCGTAAAAAATTATAAAGATGCAAAAGCCGCCTCCAAAATCGAAAAGAAAATCGAGGTAGATAACTAGAAATCACACTGGATAATTTCCTCTTACATGGAGGTCCTAATACAATCTCATCTTCAATATGCGATATATCAACACGCTGCAAATAAACAAACAAAAAATCACATCAAAACTACATCAAAATCAACAATTTTCCTACCCAAACATAAATCTTATCACTGATTTTAATAACAGATCCATCGCAAATCCCCATGAAATAATTCTTCTCGACCTTATCAATCGCTTCTAAAACGTCAGCTGTCACTGCAGCGTGATTAATTTCATCAAAATCTTCAAAAGTTGAATCAAACCTCGACTTGCGCCCTCGTTTAAGCCTATCACAGATTTCATCATGCCAAATATACTTCTCGCCGATGTCGTATTCATTTATCGGTACATATTTCTCTTTCGGTTGTCTGTTCCATACAATATACATGCATCGTTCAGGTACAAGGAACTGTACAGTGCATAATTCTTGCTTTTTCTTCCGCCCTAGTCTCGATCCGTAGTTTGTCGTTGAATAAAAACTCGTGTTACTAAATACAGAGACACCGGAAACTGCGGCTGGCTCTGAAATCTGGACTGGTCTGAAATGTTTACGTCGATGGCAGTGTTTTTTGCAGAGTAATTTTGCTTTTGAGCCTTTGACTGAGATTATATTTTCGGAATTGAAATCGCCGTATTCTGATGGGAAATGACTGTGGTGTTGATGGGTGTTGTCTATACTGGTCATTTAGAGTTTACTGTTGATTTTGGAGAAAATTGTTTTACGATTTCATGTTTGAATTAAATAATTAGAAAAATATATAATTTGATTTAATGTTCTATTTTTTTTTTTTTTTATATATATAAAAGAAAGCGCTGTAGATAAATAAAGAACAATGTTAGGAAAAACAATACTGGCTTATTTTGATTTAAATTTTCTAGCTTGCACGATGCCCTGTTGAAAATGTGATTTTCTTTTAGGTTTTATAAAACTGACGGTAGGAGTTTGTTTACGTTTAGGAAAATGACGTCATATCGCCCAAACTGAAAGGGCTAAAACGAGGGTTTTAGATCGACTTTAAAAATTAAACAGTTACCTATTTTTCAACTGAAGAAAAGACAACAAATGACAGAAAATAAAATATATAATATCAAATTAATTAAATTTTTTATTTAAAAACATCTAACGAATACTTGAGCATTTATTAATAAAAGAAATAGAAATTTTTCATATTAACTCGAGTTGCTGCGTAATTCCTGTTATTAAAATTTGATCATTTTAAATTACTCGAATTTAAACCAAATTGGTTAAGTTTTAGAATTTTAAACTATTAGATAATTGGACAAGTTAATTAAAACTAAACTTGTAAGTGGTTTGTGATCTTGTTTTTGTTTCAACCATAACAAAAACAAAGCATTTAGCTTTCAATAATCATTTTTTTCCTCTTACTAATAACATCCGATCGGAGAATTTTTATTGAAAACATTATTTTTCCCAACTTAATAAAGAAAGAAAAATGATTACTCAATTTAAAAGCAAACATAAACACTCCTTACGTCAATAACATGCCAGAAAGTTGAACATGTCATTAAGGAGTGGCAAAGATTTAAGCTAATTTACTATAAGCATTCACAACTTAATTGAGACTTGGAACGTAAATATATTTATTAAACATAATTAAAATTTTTAATAAATATATAAATACTTGTCATTAAAAAAGTGTAAAAAGTTGTGATAATATTGATAAATATATAATTTATATAATTCAATTTATTTTCTGTTTACATTTTCTGCACATTTATCATTGGGAATCTGTCAGAGTTGAGTAGTTTATGTAAATCAATCGAATCAATAAACACTTAACTTGTGAGCTACAGCCCTAAAGGAATAATTTCGAAACAAATCAATTAGTAATTAATATGTTTAAAACACGTAAATAGTTTATTTTAATCTCATTTTGAGTTGTAATTAAACAGTAATTAATAAATCAGTAATTTTTTCTCAAATTAAAGCATCAGAAACAACAACAAAAAACTTCCCTGCATCACACCAATGCACTACAGTGAAAAATAACGAAAAAAATCACTAAAAATTGGAAAAAAAATACAAAAACATTACAAAACATTTTATTCTAACCATAGAAACCTTACTTTCCAATTATACCAATTAATAATATTTTTTCCATTAAAATTTCATCAACATCAGACACATAAACAATCTCTTGAAAGAGCAGACAGCTTACTACAACTATACAGCATCCAGTGGTTGGTATGGAAACCACGGTACTTTGACTGCTTTTCCGTGGGTTCCGTCGAGCAAGCAGACCAAGGTGAAATGAAGCAGAGCGCTGCCGTCGTAACGCTCATTCAAATGCGCATGCGCGCCAGCTCGCCCTCGAAGTCGCTGCTCGTGGAGCGCGGCAACGGGTGGCGGGTGTCGCCCAAGCACCCAAATATGTCGAACGGGGGAATGGATGGAGATACCATTATTCAACATTTAGCTGTGGACCTCTTCTCTCATGCATCGACATAGCAAAAAAAAGGTGTAAACGATCGCAACCTCTTGGAATCCGGGTCGAACAAATTCCCATCCACCCCCAACAAATGGTGAGTCTCTCTTATTTTCCATTTTGTATCTGTTCTATTTTCAGCTCCGTTTGGATTCGAAAATGTTGCTCATTACCAGCACCTACATAGGTGCAAGTGTTAAGGTGCAAGTGCATAATCCATGTTAAAAATAGAAAAATTCCATCGATTATTCCTTTTTAGATTCGAGATAAATGACTAGCGTTTCACCAACTCATCTTCCTGACCCAAATAACTATGTTTTGATTAATTGACGAAAAACATGAAAACTAATTTTGATTATTTATTTATTTTATTTTCTCCTCTTATTAAATCGTTTGATACATTCTTTTATTTTATTTTATTTTATTTTATTTCTATTTTGAAAAATAAATAAATAAATATTAAATTAATTTCGATTTTATTACTAAACTTCTTACCAAAATTGATGTTCCTAGTGAACTAAAACAGAATTAGAACATTTTCTTATTTAAGTGAGAGGCGTTTTTCAAATGATAAATACAAGATTTCTCCTCAACTCTTCTCTTGCCTCTTCTTCCACGGATAACCGCAATCCATAGCGCATGCTCAGTCTGTGTGGTGCGGTAACCTTGACGACCGCTTTTTAAAGGTGACAAAATCAAGCTACGATTGTGTAAATAAACGTCAAATACTTATTTCCCGTTTCCTTTTTACATATTTCTTCACCTAAGTGCATTAAACTAAAAGCGTTTCATTTGTTAATGAAAAATAAACTGTCAACTGATGTTTGTTTAACGGTTCAATTCAAACTGACGTCATTCATAGACGTAATATCTGACGTGGATACTATTCGTTCGTCCACATTACGTCATAGTCCATGTAGGGGTTTTCTGAGGTAATTGAGTCGATGTCAAAGCTTAGTTTTAATACTTCTGGATGTTTGTTTTATTCAAATTACGTCTTTACGTCAAATTCGTACAAAAAAATCAATTTAATTTATTTCAAGTGTGAAATATTTCATTTTGGTGTTTATTACTTTGATATAACAATTTCATATTAATTATCTTTAAAAAATATATCTTAAAATACTTTAAAATTGAAAAAACAACATTAATTAATAATATATACGAAATCGACAGAGTAAAGTTCGCACTGCATTCCCGAAATGCAACACTCGCGATCAATAAACGATATTTAGTAGAAAAATAAGAGAAAACTTTGATAAAATTTGAAAATAATTACTAAATATATTTTTCGTATGATTAAAATACGTTTATTTAATTAGCGAAATAAAAACAGTAATACTGTAAAAGGTTTAGCGTTAATCCTAACTTTATTATCAGTAATGTAATAAATAGAAAAATTAATAAGCTTTAAAAATATTGAAAGAAAAGGCTTAGTGATGTAATTAGTTGTACACACCGTTGATAGAGTGCAACCTTTTCTCATTATCAGGATTAATTGATGATGTTAAGAGAAAATGTTAGCATGAACTGTTGATTTCAGAGCCAATTTTATTTGATTACAGCCTCAAGTGCCTTAAGAAACTATATCAACAAGCCAGAATGGGAGTAGTGAGGAGTGACGTCACATCGCGAACACCGGTGAGTGACGCAAATTGTATTGTATTCCTCACAATTTAAACCAAACAATAAAATTTATTATTTTAAATATGTTTAATTTTACAATTTCACACTTATTGTATAATTTTCTCCAATTACACTGTTCTTTGTTGTGAAAATGCCAAAACTAAATCAGTTTAATTCAAATGCCCTAGTGACAATTTTTAGAACAATAAAATTAGTTATTCTTTAGTTATGTAACAAATTATGTTGGTCTAGTTAGGAACAAAAATGGCAGATACGGAAAATAGTTATAAATTTGTAAAATATCTTTGTTTTGTACGACAAATAAAGAAATCTGAACATCTATTATTTTAATTTACAAAGCATTAAATGATTACATCATGTCATTACTTTGTGGTAAATCTTTTACAACAATTTCTAAGCAATATGAAATCAGTGCACATAATCATGTTATACGAGACCGTATATGGTACAATAAAATACAGCTATTTATTGCCTGTTTCGTTGCGTTGACATTCTGTTTGAGCGATCCGAGAAAAAGAAATGCCGTCATCAAGTTGGAATAACATTCCAGCAAAAAGAATAAAACCACCTCCATCTCCACAGGCATTCTTCATTTTCTTACTACGCTCAATAGTCACGTGATATATGCAAGAAATAAAAACGCGTGAGCAATTATAAGTCTCAAAATAAAAATAATAAATTAATCCGAGTAATGGATGTACCAAATTTTTTAAAACAGGCACTTATTTAGATATACAAGTTGCCATCATTAACATGGTTGCTAAGTCGCCATTATTAACAAGTTGTTGTTGCTAAGTCGCCATTACTGAGAAAAAGCTATCTGATTGGTTGAGATGATCACATGAACATTAACTTTGTATTATATACAAAGCAACATAACACCATGCATTTAAACAGTCACAATTTTATCTCAACAACAATGTACCATAAATAATACATCATCAACACAGTAATTTTGTCTTGGTCTTATATTTTTAATGTAACGCCAAATAAAACAAAGAAATAATACTAATTTCTCCCATATAAACCAGCAAATTAACAATAAAAAAAGGCTTTATTAATATTTCAAACTGTGAATTATTTAACAGAGCACTAAATAGTTAATACCACAATCAGACTGTTAAATTCATTAAAATTACACTAGAATTATGACATTTTATTTCAGTTTCTTTCAGGAAACTTTTACATTTTATTACTGTTATTTTATTTATTTTATCACCACTAATTACAGGTTCGATATGCACTATATAGTTTATACCACCATTTATATTATCATCACCTGAATCTAATACAAATTACTACACAAAAATAAAATCAGAAATAAAAACAACATCATTTTCCCTAAAAAAAATGTATTTTAACAACAAATTCTTTGATTTCCTTCAATTTTTCAGATGTCAGAAACACCAACGTCAGCTCTAGCTCGGCACATCACAGCCTACGTATTACTGGCCGGTATACTTGGAGGACTGCTTTTGGTCCTATTAGTCTTATGTTTCTGCAAATTATGTTTCAAACCCAGTAAACAATTGACAAGGTAAACTTTGCTTTATATTGCATGTTTATATCAAATAAATATCAGCATTGCCCAATAATTCTTTGAATTAATGTTAAGACATTATTCCAAAGACTTCTGAAAATCTTACAACATAACTAATTTCAACTCTAAAAATAGATACATCTGCTTATGTAGCATTGTAAGAATAGAATAATGTGCAGGATTTACATCAACATTTAGTAAATGGCTTCAATTTCATCACATTTTGAAGGAATTATGCCATAAAAACTACAAATGCAACTGAATCAGTGTAGAAATAAAACTGCAGCTAGTTTTGTTTAAGTAAAATCGATAAATTAATTCCTACATAACATAAAACACTGCTGTATCTAAAAATAGCTTTTTCAACTTTTTATGAGCAACCCAAGATCAAGTATGAAAATATTCTGTGAATGGCTAAATGCCATTTGACTACTTCCTCCACAAAATACAAAAACTTACTATACTTTTTCAGACTATTATCTTTAATACCTTGTTTTAAGAATAAAAAAGGCATGCTATTACTTTCCCACAAGCCAAAAGTATGTATTATTATGAGCAATTTAGTGAGATAATGATAATATTCATTAATGATAACAACAAAAATAGAAAAAAGCCTTATCTGTGTAGCTAAAGGCTGAAAACTAACATTTCATTTGGTCAATGAACTCATCATTTTTCATATATATTCCATCAATTTTTACTATCCAGGTCAAATTAACTGAACAAAAACATTCATCACACCTTTTCTAAGTGAAATAAATGGTTATTTCACTAAATTTATCCATTAAGAGAATAATTAATGGGGTAATGTGAATTAAAAATTTATATTTAATTCAACACTTTGATATGTAAAAAAAAAAACACAAGATTAAGATTTTTTCTATTTTTTTCTTTTATAAGGCAACCAGTTCTGTTTACCAAGTATCCATCAGAGAGGCAAGTGGGTGGTGGGCGAGGATCAAGGAAATACAAAAGTCTTGATCCCAGTGTGACTGTGGACTTTGAAACGAGTTGTGGATATTCGGAGAACTCTGCATCTCCAAGGTAATTTATTGCACACTCAATGCACAAATGTATTAAATGTATTAAGTGTATGAAATTAACTAATTTTTCTATCAAAGTTGTCGAATTTTTATTTATTTGCAAGTAAATCAGCTTATAAGAAAAGATTTTAACTTCTTTCTTAGACATATGGTGGGAAATGTTTTTCTAGCTTCTTTTTATATCGATTAATGTTAGTGTTTTTTTAATTAAAACGTCAGCTTTGCCCTGCGAAGATTAAAACTGGTGTTTCAACTGTATGATAATATATAGAAAAGAAAATATTTTTCAATTAAAATTACTTTCTTTTCCATTTTTAAAGTAAATAAGAATTTCGTTTGATGAATGAACCGGTAAAAAGCTTAAATTTTAAAGGTCATTCTTGCATTTCCCGCCCACATATATAATACTTTCTATTCAGTCAACAGCTCTAAAATTAGAAATTTTATTTCATCAAAGTCTCATGTTTAATTGATAATCATTAAATGCACTCACTGCAAATGTCTCAGTTCACTTTATCTAAATTTGTCTATCAGAAGCAGAAGTTGACTTGAATTAGTCATGTGTTTTGTAAGTTAATTAATGCCTAGTTCACACTTGACGTAAAAATACAATGGAAAATTTCCTGCAGCAGAAATTTTCCAATATGAAAATTTAACGTTTCTGCCGTTGGTTTCCACTTTACGGAAAAACAAGTCGGAACTGATTGTAAAATATAAAAATAAAAATTCTCTTACAATTTCCACTAATAATTCATTGTTTAACTTTGACCGAGTTCTTTTTCCAGTTGCTATAGTTTTTAGTTTTTCTTTGTTTTTGCTACTAGAAGTAATTACCATACATGACAGCAAAAATTGATTTGATTGGTCAATTTATTTTCCCCTGCAAAAAAATAGAAATAGATTCTATTTTTTCCGTCATGCATTTTCTGCTCTGCAGACAGGAAATAAAGTCAGTCTTCAGAAAACTGAGCAGAAAACTTACCGTTTCTGCTTTGTTTCTGCCAAGTGTGAACTAGGCATAAGCAGGGCTCACAAGGGGGAGGTACCTATAAGATACTCACCAATTTTAAAAATAATTTTTTGAGACAATAATTACTAATAGTACTTTCATCTTTTTAAAGCTTTTTGCTCCATAAGCAATTGTTAAATTACAACAGCTTTGTTAAAATAGAACTCTTTCTTTAGGTTAGTTGATTTATG
>JAQFZN010002357.1:0-11637 GCA_034687075.1 Geophilus carpophagus | reverse complement strand
ATTGACAATTTTTGCCTAGCATTGTTGGTTTAAAAGTTACAAGTTGCAAAACAATGATGCAACAATGTCACATGAATCTAACATGTTTTATTGAATTCCTCACATATCATTTACTTAAATTGATAATTTAAATTTTTTTTAAATTATCATGTTTGCGAAATAATTCAGCTGGTAGGTGTTTGGTGGGACACCCTGTATATTCTTGTTTATGCTTTTTTCACTCAGTTCTTTCTATCTTATCTTTTATGACCTGTTAGGTCACATCTGATCGTGAGTTTTGTTTTTTCTAAAATGGAATAAACTTTTATTTAAAATTTACTTAATTCCTTTTAAATTAAGTATGTACAAAAACTTCCTTCTTGCAAAATGCTGACACCACTCAATACCAGTTTCACTCTTTCTAGAAGAGACAACAGAGTAAAAATACCAAAAGCTGTTTGCAAATCAATTACAATAAAATACAGAAATTTGTTAGATCAATAAAAAATTCTTTTTTTTCTACGATTCTGATAAAATTCCAAAATTATGTAACCAAAAGAGAAAATACGTCATATTGAAAAATACAGATTGTATAACCTCTCCAATCAGACCGAAATGACGTTTTAAGATTTGGAATCATCCAATAACAGGACACCATTCTAAGTGCTGATCTGCTAATAGCAAAAATAGAGTACTTAAATTACAAACTTTAGAGCAACTAACCATTCTCTGCAAACACAGCGAAAGTGGAAGCAACTCAAACTTTTATGCTAACTCAATCACAATCAACAGATCAAACTAACATGGCAACATAAATTGCTAACAAGCTGTGTCGAAAATTCCCGATCAACGGAAACGACCCTAATGCAGCGGTACAACTTCTTGCAGCCATCGAGAACTCAATGCCAGCCAACGTGGACCTGCAACAGCTATGTGCGGAAGTACAACAATCCACACACGATCATGCAACAATTCTTTTAGACATCCAAGGCAATGATGCTTTCCTACCAGTTCGCACCAGTTCGCAAGAACCGTTTGGCATAATTGTTAAGGTTATTTAATAAAAAAATTACTAATCTCTAAAATTAGAACTAGTTCCAGAACTAGTTGTTAAACCAGTTCTGAAAAATGATTATAGTTTCGATTTAATCTTGGATGAACTCTTAAAACTAATAACTAGTTATTGGAAAGAGCTATTTTGGAACTAGTTCAAGAACCTATACAACTTTGTGTTGCTACAGTATTAAAACTGCAAATTCTTAAAAAAATTGCATAAATTAAGGTAAGTTCAATTTAGAATTTTTAAATTAATCCCCAAATATTTTAAGTTTGTTTTAAGTTTAAGTTTTAATTTTAATTAGTTCAAAATTGTAAATAAATTTCAAAACTTAGAGTATTTGAATCTTGTTTTTATTTTAAAATTCACTTGATTTGTATGTGTACACTTAGCAATAGAAGATTTTAGTTTTATTTTCCTTATGCACATTCTTAATTTTTTTTTAATTTTTTATTTTAAAAAAAATAAATAAATTTTCATTTTTACATTAATTAAAAATAATATTAATAACTGACATTTCACGAATTTCAATTATTTTCTAACCAATTAATTATAAATATTATCACTTTTACTTATTAATCGAACTTAGTTTTAGCATTGTACATTGTACAGTATCAATTTTTTTTTCAACTTTAAGTACTCATTCAAATTTATTTATTTAGAAAAAATCAATCATGGTATTTGAAATGATTCTCCTCATTGATAATGGTTCTTACAATGTTTATATGTGGTTGTTTTCCCTTAATATTTCTCCATGTTTTAAATGGCGTAAAGTAGTTAACTCAAAAGCATATTTTAATCAATGGGAATAATTATTTATTTCTTATATTTATTTGCTTCTTTTTTGAATTTTATTATGTTTAATCACAATTGTCGTGCTAAACCCTATGTATTAAGCTGTGTATGTATCCAAACTCCCAATACTTCATTTTGGCGACACTATATCTTTGTTGAGATTTTTTGTTTTGTTTTTCTGTGTGGAAAAATGTTATTGTAATGTATTACATAGATATAAATAAAAACTGGGTGGATTAAAATAAACTTATAATTAATTTTTAGAAAATAAACTGAAAATATTTGGAAGTTAATTTCAATTAATTGGGGGTAAAATGTTTTGGAATGACAGTCATTTTAACTTTCAGTTTTATTTTGGGGGATTGGATTTGGGAGTAAAAAAAGATTTTCTTGGGGGTTAATTCAGTTGGGGTAAAAAAATCTAAAGCCAATGAATATAATGAAAATCAAGTAGCTATTTGAAAATATATAAAATGATTTAATTAATTTATAATAATGTTTATGTGCAAAATTTTAAGATTTTTTGTTTACTAACTTTCTGTTTTATGCAAACAATTTTTTTTTTGGAATTAATATATAAATAAAAGTGATTTTCATGTTAAAATTTTTTTTCACCAAGAACTGGTTAATAAATTTTGGGAAAGCATCACTGATCCAAGGGCAACTGACTGACATGAGCAGCTATCCCAATTCCAAATCCAACCACAATAATGCCAACCCGAGTGCCTAGCTTAGGCTCAGTTTTGACATACCCCAATTCAACACTTCTGAGTGTCACAACCATTGTCTACACCATTGCTGAATAGCATAGGCAACACGTTGAATGTGGGATCAACCCCGACATCCATCAATGTCACTACCCACACCACCCACCCTACCACCAAGGTTAAAGCGGCTCTAGAACTAAATGATTCATGATACATGCTAAAAGCACTAGCACCCACCCTTAATGGCGCAGTGCAATCAGCACAAGAGTACCCACTTACGGCCCCACAACAATCTAACAACTTTAGGCCAATGCACACTATGGCCAACACAACTAACAACCTCGCACGCATAGCAGGTGAACACACCAAAGCTATGCCGGGACAATCAAACAACCTACCAGACCATTGTGAGAAACCACTGGTTGGAGGATGTCACCACTGTGTTGCAAGACACTTTATTAAAAATTGCCTAATCATACACGAAAAGAATGCAGTTCTTAAAAAGAAAAAAGAAGCCCTGAGAGCCAACATGGTGGCAGCCATGGAGAAGTGAAATTTGTTCCTACCCTAAAATCCCGATTTAGGAAACGAGGAACAGCAGGATCTCAGCCAAGAGTAGAGCTTCCCTGCATACTTGAATACAATTTATGCTGGCTCCAACCAGATGAGGAATAACTAAACGCTGAGATTTCTCAATTACAAAGCACACCTGACCACTTACTTATCTGAGCATTAACGATCACATTGGAACTAGAATGATCCTGAGATCAAATATGAATATTTAAATCTGAATTTAGAAGCTACTGAATCCGAGAAAAAACCATTTGTACATATCTCTATAGAAGGGACTAAGGCAACGGCTATGATGGATTCAGATGCTTTATCAGCAAAGCTGTGCTGAAAAGACTTAAAATATCTACCCAATACAATCCTTGATACAAAAATTAAAAGTGTTTACAGGAGTCAGACCAGTATAAACACTCAGATCTTTAAGTCTACAGATTAAATGGCCTGCTGGGCAAGAAATGAAAACGTTTATTCTTCTGTCGTCCAAAACACCATACATTCTGTTACCAGAATACTGGATGACAAAAAACGAAATAATACTTCGAATGCCATTTAAGAACTGGATCAGCATCTACCTTCCAGGAGAAGCATTTCCATTCGAATACTAACCTAGTTGGGACAAAGTTGCAAATGTAGTTCTGAACCAATGGGAATAGAAGCTAAAAGATGGAAGTTGGGAACTCCAACAATCACTAGACGAGTCTATGTGCAGATTGAGCAACGACAATCTTAGAAAACTAACCCCAAAAGGCAAAGAACTCATTGACGGTCTGCTTTCTCTATGCTTTCTAGAAACTCCAATAAAAGAAAGAATGGTAAAAATCCTAGAGAAGCACAAAAAAGTTTTTTATGCAAATCCAGGATGTGTTGTTTCTGTACAACACACCATTCCAGCTGGAGATAACCCTTCAATAAGTCATAAAAACAGGCCAATGAATTCTGCAAAGACCGCACTCCTAAAGAACATGGTCGATGTCTTATCAAACACTGATTTTTTGATTCTAATTCGCAGCAGTTATAAGAACCCACCAGTCATAGTTCAAAAGAAAGATGGGTCATACCGCTTGCACATTCACTACTGCAGACTAAATAAAATTACAAAAAGGGACAAATATAGTATGCCGTCTATAAATATAATTTCAGCTTGCCTTGGTGGAAAGAAATATATTTCTACGCTAGATTTGACCAAAGGTTACCACCAAGTACCTATGGCACCAAGCGACATAGAAAAAACGACTTTTTCTACGCTTCTTGGCACAATGGCTTACCCAGTAATGCCATTTGGACTCAGTAACGTCCCGATGACATTCCGTTTCATGGACACAATACTGGGACACGCAAAACTAAAATACGTAATCGCTTACTTAGATGACTTTGTCATCTTCAGCGATATATTCGAGGAATATCTGAAACATGTTGACGACGTTCTAACAAGGTTAGAGAAAGAAAACTTAACGGTCAGTCCCACAAAGTCATTCATTCTTCCTGACAAAATCAAGTTATTAGGCTACGTTTATCTAACGGTAATTACTCTCCTAATCCGAAAAAAGTACAAGGAATTTTAAATTACCCAGATCTAAAGAATGTCAAGCAATTGCAAAGACTCATAAGAGTGGTTGATTACTAAGCTTCACTTATACGAAACATTCAAATAATCGAAAGTCCACTGCACACTTTAACAAGCAAAGATGCAAAATGGATATGGTCAGACGAATGTCAAAAAGCATTTGACGGACTTTAAAGCATACTTTCACATGGGATCTTGCTGCTTCTGCCCAATTATAACCTTTTGTTCGTAATACGGATGCATCAGGTTGTGGTCTCGGAACAGTCCTCATGCAAAAAGTAGATGATAATAAAATATCTTCACCAGTATCTTATATCAGCAGAAAGCTTAGAGGAGCAGAGAAAAACTACAGTGCTTCTGAGCTTGAATGCTTAGCAGTAGTGTGGGCAATAAAGAAATTTCGCCCATACATCGAATATTCGAGTTACGAGGTCAAAACCGACCGTATGGCTTTGAAATAGCTAATGACAACCGAAAGTTCAGCTGGACGCCTCGGTCGCTGGATCATGCAACTACAACAAGAAAACATGGTTATTAAATACCGTAAAGATACCGACAATCATGTGGCTGACGCTTTGTCTAGAACAAATGAACAAGTCTTCGATCAAGATGACTTGGACTGCTCATTGGATGAACTGCTACTCGACAATTCAGCATTCTTTATGGCAAACAGCAAAATGTTTAATCTGCCAATGGATGAGTTTAAGGAAGCATAATTAAGCTACAAAGAATCCCTGACAAAATATTGCAAAATAAACAGAATATTCCATTTTTCCAGATGCAATTCTGCATTTTTACAAGCCATCACATCTAGATCTATTTGATGAGTCATCCTTAGGATCCTCCTTGTTCAAAGTAGTAATATCAAGTGCCTTAGTAAAAGAGTGTCTAAGACTTGTTTATAATTACCCCACGGCTGGACATGGCAGGATTGACGCAACCCTCGAAAGAGCAAAACGGGTATTCTACTGGAATGGGATGAGAAGGGCAGTAAAAAGATGTGTAACTAAGTGCAATAGGTGCCAACAATGCAAACCAATCTAGCATAAAAAAGCAGGATTATGGCAACCCACACCTACAACTATTGGAAGATTTGAGCGTATAGGTATAGATCTTATAGAACCTAAGCCAATGACGCTGAATAGAAATTGATTTACCCTGGTAATAATAAACTATTCTACAGGATGGACTGAAGCAGTTCCATTAAGAAACGCTTTGGTTGAAACCATAATGCTGCATAGGCAACAATGGTTCCACACTTATGGGACACCCCACTATATTGTCAGTGACAATGGCAAGCAGTTCGTGTTCAAAGTGTATAATAATATACTTGAGGATTTGGGCATTGTCCCTCTCAGGACTTTGCCTTATCATTCACAATATAATTATACTGAAAGCTTAAATCAAAACATAAAAATTATGTTACAGATATACCTTACAGCCAAAAAACTAGAAACTCTGTATATAAGAAATAAATTTCGCATCAAGAACTGCATCATCGGCAACCACAGGTTACTTGACCGCAATACTTACATTTTTGCGAGTATTAAGGCCTATGTGAGATGACAGAAATGTCAGTTACAACTTTCCTTTTGACTCTACAAAACCTTATGATTATGTCAGAATGTTGACAAACAGACTAACAATTTTAATTCAAGCCGTAAATCAAAATAAAAAGCGTGCTCAGAAGAAGCAAAAGCTTTACTACGACAAAGGCAGAACCGATTTTCATCTACAAGTAGTCGATCTAGTGCTTGCATGTACTCACCTGCTATCTAAAGCAAGCATTTAGTACACAGCTTCACTAGAAAATTGATACAATAGACCATATTGCATCTTAAAAGACAACAAGAATAAATTTTATGTTATTGCCAAACCTATCACTTTGAACAAACCAAAAACTGTAAACATCTATAATCTGAAATTATACATTCCAGAAACAGATAAAACAAGATAACAGGAAACGAAAATAAATAAAGCTTACAACCTGGTAGTTCTCTCTCAAAGAACATGCACGGCTAATTCAGCTTCTTACAATTAAAAAGAGATTAAACTAGAACATGTAAGATAAATAAATCTATCTCTCCTGCCCTCCATCCCTCTTTCTATAAAGACTGTTCACATACAAATGAGTATTAAAAATTTTGCAATCTAAAAATCCAATCATACTCAATGAGCAAATACAAAAAAACCAGCTTATTTAGTTTATTATTTAATTTATTTAATCATTTATTAGTTTTTATATACTTAAACATTTTATTTTGTAGTTTATAGTTTTATTATTAGCATAGCATTGTGTCTTCGAGTTTATTTGTATTATTAATATTTATTTGATTTGTTTGTTTATTTTTCAGTTTTAGCATTAAAATGTAACTACAAAAATATAAAAGACATTAGATGAGATATGCAATTTCACAAAAGAAAAAAAATGTTGTTATTGAAGCAAAATCATTATTTAAAAAAATGAATGATTATGAAACTGCTGTAATGACAATCCTATAGAATAAAATTTTGCAAAGAATCAATGCAACAAGTAAATCTTTACAATTTATTGATTTCACAATTGTTACAGGTGCATCCTTATTAAAAAGTCTAGAAATTTTTATTAATTAAAACATAAGACATAATTTCAACAAAATTAAATCAGAAGTTTAAAAACTAACAGATAAAACATTTGCAGATAATTGCAAGCGAACATGTACAGAAAATCGAAAAGAATTTTTTTTACATAATGTATTCTACGTAATATGCAATCATTTAATAGCAGAACTGTGAGAGTTAAAAAGAATGAAGCTGAGACAAAGACTTTTTCTGAATAATAAAGATAGTTGATGATGGTTTATTTCAGCAGAGGTAAAAATAAATACACATCAGATTGACATAAGGCTGAGCATGGTCCGCATTGGGAAGAGGCTACATTACAAATGAGAATAATCATACACATCTTGGTGGGCTTTTATAGCCACTTCTAATGATGTCATAACACATGTTAAAATCATACATCTATAGTCTTAACATCCTGAGCCAAGGCACGCAACCTGCATGCGGGCTATTGATTAAACATGTCAATCATATATAATAATACAAAAAAGTATAACTGTCTCTCGTCTGTCCAGCAGATTTGGGCTTGGTGGAAGGGCGAGGAGGACGGGGCATAATAAAACTGACTCGGAGACATGGCTGAATGTGATTAATCTTTATTAACCACAGACTCAGCTCCATGGCTCTGACAAGTCTGAAGTATGCCGCCGACAAATCGGCGTTGCACTATGTCCACAACCCGGGTTGCATGACTCGGTTGCACTATCTGTGTGCCGGGTCCTACATGTAATGTAGGGATCGATTCCTCTCAGGTTGCGTCGAGGGCAAGGACTGTCGGGGGATCCCAGCAGCCTTGCATTCGAGAGGCGAGACTGTCAGCCCGGCGGAGGTCCGTTGTGTGTCCGTTGACGATCTGAACCAGACTGTCTCCTGTTGCCAGGAGTCGCGTCTAGGAGGAGTGGCCAATCAGGGAAAAGCTCTGATTGGTCAGAGTCCTCCTAGCCGGGGGGTTTCTCTCTACCCCACGTGACCCTTGATCGTACCTGAGATACGATAAGTGGTCACATCTCCCCTCCTTCAAAAAAAGGTAGGGAGACTAGGGTGTATAGAAACACACAGCTTGACACGAAGGGGTTCTAAGAATAGGCATTCCCCGAAAATAGAAGTAAAAATTAAGAAATAAAACCATCAGATAGCCGGGACAAGTGCAATCTTCCGCCCTGTACTGGCAACGGTTGTTCGGAAATGGCAGGGCCACGGAACTAAGCTGTAGAGAAAGAAAATGGTTATACAGTAATTTTCTACAAAACAATCGGCAACAATCATTGGTAATCAAAATTGAAAATAGTTAAACAATAATCGGTATAAAACAATCGAGAATCGATGATCAGTTAAGCATTGGTAATTGACAAAAGAAAAATCTAAAATTCGTAAATAGTTGTCACGATCGGTGGGGGAGAAGTGGCGGAGAGCAGCCAAATCGTTGATTTTTCACACCACTCTCCCCTTTAGAGTCAATGATTGGGGTTCAGAGGCGATGATCGGTATGAGGTTGTCACAAATCGGTGGTGTCTCAGGTCTGCCAACGGAGCCTAGACCTGGAGTTCCGTCGAATCACTCGACGGGTTAGAGTTGTATGTCTTCCCTTGGCGGGGGGGCTAAGGGGTCGGCCCCATTGGCAATGGCCTTAACGAATTCTTCTACCGCATGCAGCACCTCCTCCTTCTTGCTGCGGGTCCCCCTTGGAGTGGCAGCTTTCTTTGACGACCTGTGTGATATCTTGGAAGAGCCTCTCGTCCTGGAGGACTTCTAGCTCTTTCTCGACTTCGCGTGGAGTCCTGATTTTGACTTTGCTTTACTCAATTTGTGGGCCTTAGACCGGTGGTCCATCACCACGCTCAGGGTCAAAGTTGACGTTGATGGTCGGGCAACAATGTTGTTGGCAGAAGAGATGTCGATCAGCTTGACCACCGGCTGCATGTTGCCTGAGAGGTTTAATCTGTCGATCAGGGGTATTGATCTTGAGTGTTCGTGGTGGGGTCGCTGGTCTCTAAACTCCGTGCTTTGAGAAGTACCCTCTGGGCATGGGTAGAAGTTCAGCCATGTTAGTAGCCTAGTCCCCGTGGGCGTGCGATTGACGTTCACGTGCGGGGCGCTAGGTGCCAGCATCATGAAGTCAATCGAGGAGAGGAACATGAACCACTCGTTCATGCCCCCTCTTACGTCCTCGTAGATCACGTGGGCCAACCGAATCCAGTTGATCCTCCGTGTCGTGATGTCGCTCTCGAACCTGAGGGAGTGGAGAGCATGGTGCATGGCTAGAATCATGGATCCAAACACAATCTGCTTCTCTGTCCCGTCGTTCGCGCGGCTAAATGCGTGATGCATCTCCTGCCATGCCGTCCGGAGTTGGGGGAGGGATGACAGAAAAGTGCATTCGACCTTGACCACTAGTGGAGTAGGCGGGCATATTTTGAGGATGACAGGGGAGCCAATTGGAGGGTGGGGCATTGGGAAGACCAGGGAAACCACAGATGGCTCTTCCTCGATCTCCATGCCCTCCTCTTTGACCTGTTCCTCGGGCATCTCAGCCTCTATCGATCCTCCGCTGATCATGTTGTCTGCTTGGGGCTCCTGGACCGGAGGCACCCTGCAGACTGCGATCGAGCTTGGTGCGAAGAAGTATGTCGACAGTGGCGGCGGAATGGGTGGGTGTAATCTATATGCTTATATTAAGTTTAATGTAATTTCATTTTAAGAAGAGTATTCTTATTTATTTGTATAACTGTATTATTTAGTAGATGCTTTGTGAAATGTATTTGTGGCTTTAAGAAGCTACCTTAGATTTTTGTACAGAGACTATTTTATGTAAGGTCCATACGAGTTACTGTATTTTTGTTTACACCCCTTTTCTTTTGTTTTGTAATATTAAAAGTAGAACAAATCAGTTCTTTAGTGTGGCTGCACAAGCATAGTCACTTTTTTAACTCTCTTAAATCAATGCTGGGCCCATAACCTTTTGTTATTCTATAAAAGCAAATATAAGCAGAAATAAAAGAGAGAGAGAGAGTTAAAAAGGTGACTGTGCTTGTGCAGCCACACTAAAGATGGTAGCAGAGGATGGAAAGTAAATTGATTGCAGCTGTTGAGTTACGCAAGGAGCTTATTTGGTTAAAGCGTTTTCTTCTAGAATGTGACTCGATTCAATTAATTTCTTGTGATAGGTTATAGGCCCAGCATTGATTTAAGAGAAAAAAAAATCAGCTTTGGATTGCAATTATTAGTCATGGATTCAGGTGGATTACAAACTGGAAAATAGGACTTTTACAAGTATACTTCTAGAACTTCAAGCCAGAAAGAAGCAAGTGCTAGTCATGGAAAATTTTGTGAAAATTGCATCATTAAGTGATTGTGTCAGTGAATTCATTCTTTGCTTTGAATTAGAACAAATTATACTGTGAGTACATTGAATAATAAGTAACATTATTTATTTAAAGAAAGTTTCTTTATTTTTCAATTGGCCAAGTGTGCTGCATTAGTGTGTTTTTCACCATTGACAAGTAGTGTAAAATATAGTGTATTAGTATTATCCTTAGATAGTTATTTAGTTCTAAGTGTTTTTTTTTGAGAAGTTATATGAATTTATTTAAATTATTCATGAAATGAATTGAAAATGTTTAATTGAATTTTTGGAGGGATAAGCCTTATATTATATTACTTATATTATTTAAGCAGTGTTATAAGTTATCTAAGAATAATTTTGATCCTGTCTTGTAGTTATATATTTTATTAAGGATGTCTACAAAAGAAGAAAACATCTTTAAATTTCAACGCCTGGATGGATCCAATTATAATGAATCGCATGGCCCTTGCAGCAAAAGGCTTAGACAAATATATAAAAGATCCAGAAGTTATACCAACAGATTCAGATAAAAAGGAAATTTATGAGAAAATGAAACCAAAAGCTTTGGGTTTTATATATTTAACTTTATCTAGAGAAATTCAAGCTATAATAGGACAAGTAGTGACTCCATTAGATGCATGGCAAAAATTAAAAATAATTTATGAGTCAATATCCAGAGCAAGAATTGCTCATTTAAGGAAGAAATTTATAACAACGTTCATTAAGCCAAATGAGAAAATAGAATGCTATCTGTGTCGGGTTGTGCAAGCAGCACAAGATTTAAAAGAAATCAATCGAGAAGTGGCTGATGATGAAATAGCCTTTCAGATGATTTCAGAACTACCTTCTGAATTTGATGAAGTTGTGTTAAATATCTACTCATGGCTAGATAAAGACTTTACCTCAGTAAAGGTAAAAGAAGCTTTAAGTGCAGAAGCAGGAAAACTCAGAATGAAGAATGAAAACCCTGAATTAAAACAACAAAGAACAGATGTCTTGACAATTTCAAGAAGCACTGGAA
>JAQFZN010002356.1:0-11637 GCA_034687075.1 Geophilus carpophagus | reverse complement strand
AAATAACAGAAAAAGTACTGGCAGCCCTGCTGCCAGTACTTTTTCCGTTATTTAACAAAGAAATTTTTTACAGTGTTACTCAGCTTATCCAACAAACACACAAAGCCAACTGGTTGGAAGCAGAAAAGGTGACTGCTGAGCAATACATAACCTCACATCTATCACTTGTTCAAAAGGCTTATAGCCATATCGTAGGAGTAAGTGGAATTTCAAACTAAATAGAACTGTTTCGTATTCAAATTATTTTTTAAAAATCCAGACTCCCATCAACATGGCTGAGCATCACATGATGCTTAATCATCTGTTCCCACGCGGAATACCATCTCAAGAATACCATTATGCCAGCTCAGTTGGCCTTTGCTTTTGTCATGTAAAGATTTTAGTTGTTCTGCTGTTTAATGAGGATAAATGGCTGGCATAGAGTATGTTTTAGTCAGTTAATGGAACTGGACTACATTAAGTAAATGTACTTTATTGTATATCCATTATGTGTATTATTTAATACAACTATAATAAAAGCTCCTTGAGTTTAAGGGGAAACATTGCCTGCAGTTTATTTCTCTCCAAACAACAACACCACCAATAATATTTTTTATTTATCTTGGATACATGGTCCTATTTCAATCTTTTTTCTTGGTAATCCAAAACTTGGTAGTCTTGACTGGCAATGCAGGATATACTAAATGAGCAATTAATCATTAAAGGTATCCCCACCCCTCCCCATATGAAAAAATTATGCAGTAACATGTTTTATGTTAAGATATTTTCAGCATAATGTCTGCAGAATTATGTAAGATTATGCAAAGTACTTGGCTTTACTTTTTTACAGAGACAATCCTTCTAGACTTCTGTCAATTTTAAATCTTATATAGCTAATCAGGAAAGTAAAACTTTTTTAATTTCAACTTATTATTTTTAATACCAAAAACCTGTTTAAATTTTTTGCACTACATATCTGAATGGCAACCAATCAGAAGAACCTCTTGATTGGTTGTGGCCGCCATAGTCTTGGACATCCTCTCTTGACCCCGGTGACCCCTAATGGGCTGTGCCTGAAAGGCGGTCACAACTGAGTCAATCAAGTGTTTCTTTATTTACAAAAATAACCACAGAAATAACCAGTGTGACAAGCAGAGATTGCTTCCTTTGAGATATATCATAGCTTGGCAAAAGAGAAAATATGCACTTATTTCCATGACTTTGCAAATGTAACTATGGGAGATATGAAAGAGATTATCAACAAAAAGATTCGAGACCACTGTACAATTAGGTGGAATTTTAACTGATGTCAATGAAGTATTAAAGATTAAAAAAACCGAAGAAAGTAACCATGATAAAAAGTTTATCTATGAAGTAATTATTTTCAATAACAATGAAGTACAGGAGGGCTTGAAAAATGTTGTATCACTGATGTACAAGCATTTACAGAAAAAAGCTACTACTGCTGCTGCTACTACTACTACGAGTGGGTATTTGTCAAAAAGTAGTGACTTGACTAAGGAACTAGGGCCCTAATCCAGAGAGGAAAAATTGTAACATTAATGTCTAATACCTGCAATGGCCAAACTCTATGACTGCACAATCTATGCAGACGGCCGAAAGTCCCCTTCAACTTTTGAGGAAATAGAGGATCCGCCATGTTGCAAAAACAGCATGGTAAGTACTTTTTCTTAACTTTTTAACAAAAATACAATGTTAGGACCGTTTTGGTACGGAAGAGAAAGGTTTATTAAAACGGTCCCCTTTCTTTTTCTCCTTAAAGAATGGATTACCGTTGTGAAATAACAGATAACCTCTGGAAGGAATGGGTTCATGCTGGCTGAATGTTATAGCACCTACCTACAGCCCTGCACTATAGCAAATGTGGTGGTCTTGGATTAGCAATTGTCCTTTTTTGGGTGGCATCTGATAGACTTCATGCACGTGTGTTTGCCATTGCATATTGCGCACCCTAGTGACAGAAATTGAAAATTCTGTCAAGATTGAAATTACCGTGACTATACAATCACTTAACAATTACATTTAGTAAACTATGACAAACCATGAAATCAATTTAAAAAATGCAGTATCATATGCTGTGTCCCTGGTTGCAGTAATACTTATAAGAAATCATCTGAAATTAAGTTCTATATTTTATAATTTCATGCTCATAATATCATGCTAGATTTTTTGAGAGATGAAATCCAAACTACTTTTCCAGGGTTATTTTTTCTTCAAACAAATTCAGTTATATAAAATAAATAAAAAGTTAAAAAGTCACTAAAAGGTTTGCTTAATCTTATCAGCTAAAAATAATAGCAACAAGGCTTAATAAAGAAATTAAGTAATGTCAGATGATTATATGAATTTTTATTTTAACTTATGGGATCGCAAAAGAGAAAGAATCAATACATATTGACTGCCCATCGTATCACCAGCTTGATGGGGGCCACGAGAGACAGAGAGAAGCCCTGTGGCTGGGAGCCTTGGCCCAATCAGGGAAGGGCCCTCATTGGTCACTCTCCCTTGGTGCGCACTCCAACACTCAGGAGTCAGTCTGTTGCCAATTTTCATCGGGATAACCTCTTCTGGGTTTCTCACGAGACATCAAATGATTACCCCTTAGAAAGCCAGTCTCGCTTACCAGGCACAGGCACTTGATAGAAGTGCCTGTGCAGGACTGGGCAGGACTAGGCCCAATATGGTGCAACCGAGTAGTCTCAGTTGCAGACACAGTGCATGTAATGGTCAGTCAGGATGACGAAACAGACTATTGGCTAAATAAAAGATGTTAGTTGAATTGAACCCTGTCTCCGACCTGATTGTTTATTATGCTCCGTCCCCCTCGCATCTCTGTCACGCCCAAACCCTGACAGTCGAGCGAGTGACGGTCATAAATAGAAAATGGCAAACTAACACTGAATAAAAAGTTCAAATAAGAGTAACAATAATCAGGGGCAGATATGAGGTACAAAATTGGCCCGGGGAATTTGTTTTAAACCGACCTAAAGTCTAATTTTTTTTTACCCTGTAGCTATTTAGAGTTTATTTTAAATTGGTACTAGCCAACTAACTTCTTTTAGACCATTTTAGACTATTTTAGACCAGGGGTCCCCAAACTTTTTAGCCTAAGGACCTCACTGACTCCTCCACTAAATCTTAAAGGCCAAGACCTAGGTAGCTTTTTTTCTGCTTTCAGCACTACTTATCTGGGCTAGATTGGTGGTGCTTGCAGGCCTGTTTTGGCCCGCAAGCCATAGTTTGGTGACTCCTGCCTTAGACCACCAGCTCATCGGGGCATGCCCAAATGTTCGTTGGGTCAATCCACCCCTGATCAGGGCTATCTTAAAAGATTTTAATTCCATGACTTTTTAATTCTTAGTACATTGTATATTAACAAATTTACAAACTTGCCGGATCTCTTAATTTCCCAGACCGACGAAATGTTAAATTAGTATTAAATTTAATCTAAAGATGACTTAATTCATCCGTCTTTCTCTCTGCTCTGGCACATAACAGAAAAACTAAAATATTTCAATAAATTCTAAAAAAAGCACTCTCTTTTAAGTTTGATGATCTGGACTATAAACTGTACGAGCACTCTTTAGTGCTGTACAGTCCGATGCCCTCATCCCATAAAAGGAAAACAAGATCCTCGGAATTAAGCTCCGAGGGCTCCGACTGCAGACACAGGAGGAGCAGAAGATTTTTCTTGCCAAAGAGACTGCTGCCTTCTTGACTAAAACCTTCAAAGAGAAACCATCCTCCAAAAAATTAAAGGCGTATGCTAAACTTTTCTTTGGCCCTCCATGCAACTGCCCTTTGTTCAAAAGCAGCTGATAAACCTTAATTATCAAAATGTCTGGAAACACAACAAATTTACATTTAACGCTAATAGAAAGAAGTTTCTCTGAAATTTGAGCTCCAAAATCCTAAGACCAAGCAGCCCTAGCTGATCCTTCAATTTATCAAAAAAGTTATTTTTCTATTTTAGAAAAGACGCTTATGAGGCTAAAAAAGTACAAATTATACCTACAACGCCACTAAGGTGTATTAATCATTTTATAATATTGTAGAATAAATATCAGCCAAAGAGGAAAAAGTGATCTTCCTTCTACTTCTGCTCATCTTTCTCCTACTTCTCTTCCTCCTCAGCCAATTCATGAAGTCAGTCGTGCTATTTTAGATATTGCTTGTGTTGAACCTTCATATTCTGAGTTCTACGGCCAAGTTGCTTAAGTAAGTAAAGTATTTAATTCATTAAATTATAAACTGATGTTTATTGATTTATTTATGTATAGCTACTTTGTAATAACAAAACTTTTAAAGATTGTTATGAAAATAATTTTATATTTTTCTATAATGATGTTGATAAAATCAAAGATGAGAAGGACATTGTTATAGTAGCTAATCTGTTTTCCCACTTGTTCTACAAAAAAAATGGATTGGAACAAAGTAAAAAATCAAAACTTAATTTTTTTTTTTTTAATTTTAATTTTTTATGTAAGGTTTTGTCCCGTGTTGTAATTTACGCAAACCCGGCATCTAAGAGCAATCGTTTTTTGAAAGAATTATTTAAAAAATTGTGCTTAATGTTTTGGCTGCCAATAGAATCGGTAACAGGGTGAGAGAATATATCAATCATTTTGAAACATTTATTGCGCAAAAATAAAAACATTTCCCTCTCAATGATATTACAGCCCCAACTTTAGTGAGAAGGCGAAAAAGCAGCTTCCTTCTGCTCATCTTCCTCCTACTCCTGCTCCTCTTCTTCCCCAGGAGAAGAAAACATTACCAAGGTGAGGAAATATATCAATCATTTTAAAACAGTAATTGCACAAAAAAAACATTTCTCTCTCAATATTACAGCCCCAGATTCAGTTGGAAGGCGAAAAAAGCAGCTTCCTTCTGCTCATTTTTCTCCCGCTTCTGTTCTTCAGGAGAAGAAAACATCACCAAGGTGAGGAAATATATCAATCATTTTAAAACAGTGATTGTACAAATAAAAAATGTTTTTCTCTTAATGATATTACAGCCCCAGCTTCAGTAGGAAGGCGAAAAAGCAGCTTCCTTCTGCTCATCTCAGAGGAACCAGAAAACCTGCTCCAAGAGTAAGTCATTACTAGTTGTTAGTGAATGAATTACTAAAAAATTCTCTTCACTATAGTTTAATAACTTGGGACGTGAAGCTCACACCTTTCAACATAGAAGGGCACCTCTCCACAACAAAACATTTACCAATATTACAGACAACAGTCGTATTATCCACAACAGAGTGGATATACTCAGCCTCAGCCCTTTTGAGTAGCCCTCCGTTCTCAAGGGCAGAGGAAACCAGCAATCCCTGTGAAAGGTTTGCAGTTATCTTAAAAACTTAGTCGTCCCAAACCTCACAGTCCTGGCACAAGATCTTTGGTCTTGGACCATGGCTCAAAACATCCCGTGGCCCAGAGGGCCCACACGAAATGATTCTTAATTATAATAGTGTCCAGCTTGGATCAGTTTGTCCATACCCCACATTTTACCTTATGAAATTATTATAAAATAGTAAAGCGAAAATAGATTAATTTCAGAGAAAAAATTTGGTTTATGGCTGTGGATTTAAATGAAAAGTTGAAAACCACCATTGAAATGCAGCTGAAGAAAATGTCTCAAATTTTTGAATACAAGTATTTCCAATTCAGACTAAATTCAATTACTATTAATACAGCCACTAGTCAATGCCACCCGTTTCAGTAAAGCCATCTAACATCCATTAAAACCCTGTCAATAGAAATATCCCATAGTAGAATTCATCACAAGGATTAACAAGTCACAGTGAAGAAGAGCATGACTAGATCTCCATATGTTGAATGCTTGATTTTGTTTTACGCACTTAATCTATTTTCTGTCTTTCTCCATTTTTGAGAATGAGTCAGTGACTGGACAAAGTGGATACTGTTGGCTGTGTTACAGCCAACATTCAAAGTTTCATGTTAAATAACAGATAACCTCTGGGAGGAATGGGTTCATGCTAGCTGAATGCTATAGCACCTACCCACAGCCCTGCATCATAGCAAATGTGGTGGTCTTAGGACTAGCAATTGGCCGCTTCTTATAACTTGTCCTTTTTTGGATGGCATCCGATTGTAAGACACAAGTTGCGTGCACCTCCTGAATGTCTCTTAAAATTATTTAGAGCTCAGTTGAGAAATATTAAAATTTAATGTAATTAAAAGACACGGTGCAGTGTTTTTACAACAAATCCACAAACTTGCCGAATCTCTTAGTTTCTCAGACTGACGAAATGTTAAATTGGTATGAAATTTAATCTAAAGATGACTTAATTAATTCATCTGTCTTTTCTCTCTGCTCTGCCACATGACAGAAAAACTAAAATATTTCAATAAATTCTAAAAAAGCACTTTCTCTTTTTATTTTGATGATCTGGACTATGAGCTGTACGAGCACTCTTTAGTGCCGTACAATCCGATGCCCTCGTCCCATAAAAGAAAAGCAAGATCCCCGGAGTTAAGCTCCGAGGGCTCCGACTGCAGACTCAGGAGGAGCAGAAGATTTTTCTTGCCAAAGAGACTGCTGCCTTCTTGACTAAAACCTTCAAAGAGAAACCATCCTCCAAAAAAATTGAAGGCGCATGCTAAAATTTTTCGTAAATTAGTAAGTATTTATTAAAATATTAAACTAGAAATTTAATTTAATTTTTGTGTTAGTGAAATTCCTTTTGCAGATTTCTTACATATTTTATAGATGTTGAACAGAAAAAAATAATAGCAATAGGTAGAGTTTTTGAATATGAATCAATTTTATTATTAAATTTAAGATTTTTGGAAAGGCTCCAGAATAGAAAATAGTAGGCACATTACACTCACTGTGCCTACTGTAGCTATTTGTTGGCACTAGGCCTCGATATAGCTACTCGCAACTGTTAGCTAGGGATCATTGATTACAATAGTGTCTAGGAGGATCAGTTTTCTCATCCCCCACATTTTACCTTATCAAATTATTATAAGGTTTTTAATGTGTTTTGCACCATAATGACAAAGGCAGAGACATCTACATACTTTTTTCAACTTTCATTGTTGGTGGAGGTAAATTTTTATAAAGTATACTTTTTTAGAAAAGCAGTACTAGAATTTATATCTGAGAATCCATCTAAAGTAGATCCTGCTTGGACATTTAAACAGCAGAGATAGCATTGGCAGAGCATTTATAAAGCTTTAATTGGCCTGTCTGTATCACATGTGTACATAGACATTATTGATGATTGTAAAACAGCACAAGAGGCTTGGAAAATTCTCATGAAGGATTTTTAGCCTATCTCACATGCACTTAAGGTTGCAATTTTTCCATTTAAAATTGGAATAAATGAAGACATAGCTGTCTTTATAGCACATGTCAAGAAATCATAGAGAACTCAAAGAAGTTGATATAAACTTTAATGATAAAGATGTAGCATACCAATTGTTAGAGTATTTGCAGCCCTGTTTTGAACAAGCAGTACAAATAAAATTAATGCTTTGCTCTACATCATTTAATATCAAAAGGTATAACATTAATAAGTCAACAAGAAGCATTACAAGTTTTATCGCTAAAAGACTGGGCCCTCTTAACACATTTAGGCGCCCTGGGCTAATTTAAAAAATATTAAAAAACTGTATGAGATGGTTCTGGCCAGGGCGCCTCATGGCACCCCTTGGCGCCCCTTGGTGCCCCTTGGTGCCCCTTGGTGCATGGCGCCCTAGGGCTGCAGCCCTTTTAGCCCAATCGTTAAGGTGGCACTGCTAAAAGTAATACGAAACGATGAATTACGAATGGAAAGAAAGAAAATTCAATAAATTTCCAAATGCCAATTAAGCATAGAAATTTCTATTAATTAATTTAAATTAACTTTAATTTAATTTTATTTGCATTTTTGTTTGTCTATGCACAAACTGATAGGAGATGATGCTATAAAAGCTAGAATTTGAATGTTTTAAGAAGACATTACTTCGTATTATTAGTGAATAGTTCACTCAATTACTACTAAGCACAAAATTATGCAATTAGTGCAAAAAAATATGCAATTAGTAAAAAAAGTCATTAAAAGGCCCAAATATCAATGAGAAGTTTCAAAGCAGCATGCCGCGTGGTCCCTTTACGAACACAACACGAGATTTTACTTTCAGGGTTACTAGAAATGACTTATAAATAAATTAGACTATAATTTTATATAAAATTGATAATTACCTCCTTTCGGAATTCCAATGAACCAAAAATCAAGGAATCACAGACCATTTTTATTCCTGTAAAGGAAGAAATGTGCTCCAAAAAGCAGGAAGTTTGGAGAGAAACGCACATGTGCAGTGCAAACCTCTAGAGAGAACAGTGCCGGATTAACCCATGTAGAGGCCCTTAGGCTGTCTAAATTTTGGGGCCCCCTTTGTCTCCATGCATTTCTATTGGCTGCAAGACATTCCTCCAATCCAATATTATTTCAATTTTTTGTTGCGGGGCCCCTAAATGATGTGGGGCCCATAGGCTGGAGCCTACTCAGCTGAATAGGTGATCCAGCACTGCGTAGCACGTTGTGATTAGTTGGTCCATTAAAAAATAATTTATTTGTTAAATTGTGAGCATACCCAAGCATACCCCAGCATACCCCCACTTTTAAATAATTAACATAAATTTTAAAACTTTAATCCACTGTTCTTCAGAAGTATCAATGGTACATTTATTTTCTGCATCTGAGAATCTATCATTAAATTTAGTATTAAATGTTTTAAACATTTAACAAAATATTAACAATATTGTGTTTTTTCATGAAAAGATTAGCATGAAATAATTTTTTTATTTTAGTAAAGATGGATTATGATGCAATCAAAAACCGCGTTTCTAACATCCTTAAAGGATCTATGGACGTTAATCAATGCATACGAATGCTATTAGAGCTATCATCTGGCAGAGAACATGAAGTCAGTCGTGCCATTTTGGATGTTTGTTGCATTGAAGATTTATATTCTGACTACTACGGGCGTGTTGCAGAGGTAAGTAAAATATTTAATTTATTAAATTATTGATTTATGTTTATACATATCTCTTGTAGCCTCTGTGTAATCACAAAAATCTTCAAACTTCTTAACAAAATATTTTTATATATTTCTATACTGAAATAGAAAAATAAAATAAGAATATTGTGAATGTTGCTAATTTTTTTTCGCATTTGTTCCAGCATAATCAAATGGATTGGAATTATGTAAAAAATTAAAAATTAATTTTTTTTTTAATTTTAATTTTTTATTTAAGGTTTTGAACCCGTCTTACACTTAATGCAAACATGGCGTCAAAAAGCAATTTTTTTTTGATAGAATTATTCAAACAATTGTGCACAGAGGTGAATAAAGAAATTGTCATTAAGCATAGTAGCCAATTTTAGAAAATATAAAGGTTTTACAGATTCTATTTTCAACTTAATTTTGTTCATTTAAATCTGAACTTAAAATTTGAGTAAACAACTCAGTTTTATAATCTTTACCAACTGATAACTTCACCAAGTGGTCAACTAACACAGATAAAGAAGTTGTATAATTATTCTGCTGAGCATAACATACAGATAGAGCAGAATACCTTGTTAACCTCTTTACAATAATACCCAAAATACAATATTTCAAATTCATTAACATCATTCTATCAGCCATATCAGAAGCTTCAAACAAAAACTCGTCATGTGCATTTCTCAGAACCGGACATGAAGTTTCACCAGAATCAGTACATCCATGGTTTCAGTTTATTTGAGACTTACTCAAGGTATCCAGTCTCTAGTCCAAGCAGAAATGCAATGCATAACTTTAAGTTTAAGGTTTTATTATTTATTTAGAGGTATTGTTATTTATTATATTTATTATTGTTATTCAAACTGATTGAAGATGCTGTTATAAAAGCCAGAATTTGAATGTTTTAAGAAAACATTACTTTATATTATTAATGAATAGTTCACTCAATCTCTACTTTCGCACTAAGAACAGCACCATCGGCATTGATTGTGTACACACCAGCCATGCTAACCTTCTTGAGAGAATTAAGACCATTATGGGGACGACAGAGACGTCGATTAAGACACTCCATTTGACCCATAGTTCACTCAATCACTACTAAGCACAAAATTATGCAATCAATGCAAAAAATTATGCAAATCCAGATTCTTTAAGGATATTGCTAGAAAACTATCATAGCTTTTATTTATCAGCATTGGAATGAGAGAGCAGAAGCTACTTATAAGTCTTGGTGATGAAGGTACTAAAAATTGCCTTGACCCCGAGGGTATCGCCAGTTTAATCTTTACTGACCTTCAGTCAGCTCACCGATTTTTTTTTCTCTTAAATTAATTATTTAAGGCAGCATTCTCCAAACTACAGCCCGCGAGCCTGATATGCCCCGAATCTAGCCTGCCATTTATTTATTATTTTGTATATTTATTGCATATTATTTATTGTATAATAATTGAGATTTAAATTTTTGTAGAAACGCACATGTGCATTGCAAACCTCTAGAGAGAAAGTTATTTAACGGAAACTATGGTGGTCTTGGAGAGCCACAAAACTCCATTTTCAATTATTTTGTGTGTCTAGCAAGTTATTGTCTCTGCTAACAGTTTAGTTCTTATGAAAACTAAACATTGTTAAAACATTTAAAAAAACAAGTTTAAGAGCCTGGAAGTAGAGCCTCTAGTGCTATGTAGCCCTTAGGCACGTCCTTATTGTGTCTAGTGGATAATCTGACACAGACTGGTAGTGAAATGACAGTCCAAAAATTTTAATAGGTTAATTTAAATTAACTATCATTTTATTTTATTTCTATTTTTGTGTCTCTATATGTTTGTATCTTTGCACAAACTGATAGATGATGCTGTAAAAGCTAGAATTTAAAGTTTTTAGGAAAACATTACTTTGTATTAGTGAATAGTTCACTGAATCACTACTTTCGCAGTAAGAACAGCACCACTGGCATCGAAAGAGTACACATCAGCCATGCTAACCTTGAGAGAATTAAGACCATTATGGGACGACAGAGACGTCGATTAACTCACTCCATTTGACGCATAGTTCACTCAATCTCTACTAAGCACAAAATTATGCAATTAGTGCAAAAAATTAAGCAATTAGTAAAAAAAGTCATTAAAAGGCCCAAATAGCACCCCTAACAACTCTGCCCTTTTTAATCCACTAATAAATGTTTAAACTACAAGTATTTATATATACACCAATATTAAACCAGTAAATATTCTGCACCAATTTCGTTGTACCATAAGGTTAAAATTAGAGATCTTGGAAGTACTTGTTCAATAGATTAGCCTAAATCAGTGGACTTTTAGACAAGTATTCAGTCAGCGGATGCTTGTAGCATAGCTGTTTCAGCCTTTCTCTTAACTACGGGTAGTCATTTGTTTAAATGTAAGGCAGGTTAAAACTACTCACAAAAGCAAGATCACTTAGCTTGTATAAATGCATTTCTTGGAAAAATACTACATTGCTCCCCTATCAGGAGAGCACCCTTAGATGTTTTAGATACTAGCTGTCTGCTCTCCAGTAGAGCTCTTTAAAGATCTACACTGTAAAAAATTTCAGTAAAACTACAGAAAATTTCCGTAGATTTTTACAGTAAAATATCCGTTATTTAAGAAAA
>JAQFZN010002355.1:0-11639 GCA_034687075.1 Geophilus carpophagus | reverse complement strand
GTACTGGTCGATCAGTTGAACGTTTCGATCAGTTAAGGGGTTGATCAGTTGTTCGGTCGATCAATTGTACAAACCCCCTCGGAATATGCAAAATGATGTAAATTAACTGCATCACCATAAGACGATTTGCGTTCTAACAAAGATGTCGGCCGTATTTTGCATCCTTCAACATTACAAAATCGTTCTTCCTTTAAAATTGCACCTTCACAGTAAGCTGTTTTCACATAATGGTGGATGTGTATTTGTTTACATTTTTTGCTGCAACCTGACCATGGACCCCAAGGAGAATATTTTTGACTGATATCAATATGGAGACGAACCCACTATATGTGTACCATTAGTTGATCCATCAGACTGGGAAAAAAAACAGGATAAGAATGTGCACCTGACCATGTGATAAAGGCAAAAAGCAACAGCAGGATGCCGTAGTAAACGCTACTTTAACAAACGCAAAAATATTTTTTTTTGCTTTTGTTCATTTTGTTTAAGTCGCGCCACGTCACAATTAGAATAATTAGTTCTGAATAAGAGTGAAAATTTCGCACTTATTCATAAGAGTAATTTTAATGCCATTTCATATGTAGTAAAACACAGTTATAAAGTATGAAATTCGCTCTTATTCATAGTGCTTATAAATTATAAATTATAAATTAGCATCTGATTTTATATAAAAAACGGCTTAAGAAATAAAATAAATTTGAATATTTTTATAAATAAGTTTTATTTATTAGCTTATTAAAACTTTCATAAAATTATCTATAGAGCAACTACAACTAGGGCATTTAGGCTCCCCCTCATCTACCATTAACATATTAGTACAAATTTGACAACAAACAATGTGACAACATGGCATAAACAACATGTCTGGATACGCGATCAAACAAACAAAACATTTTCGACCACCTATTATATTTGATTCAACCTTTCTTTCTGCTTTATCTCTATTGCTATTCTCATCTCTAACTTCATTTCTAACTTCCGACAGGCTTTCGATATTAGATTCGTTTGCGACAATAATCTCATTTCTGACATGAGACTCGTTTTGACCTCAGTCTGATTTTTGATATCTGACTCGTTTTTAATGTCAGTCTGATTTTCGACATCAGACTAGTTTTTAACGTCAGTCTGATTTTCAACATCAGACTCGTTTTCAACATCAATTTGATTTTTGACACCAGACTTGTTTTCGACGTCATTATCTTGATTATTAATTCGTAATTGTCCAATAAATGAAGATGTTATTTTAATTAATTTCAATAAAACTTGTGGAATACTGAACAAATCATCTCTGTAAAGATTTAATGTTTTTCACTTTCTACTTTGCACTTTCCTCCAAAGTTGAAAATTATTTTTTGAATAAACCGGTTTCAAAATCTGATATGATATGAATATTAGGCCCATTCATTAACTTGAGTTTAATTTTTATAAATCAAAACAATTCCTCATACGCAACTTGAGTTTTGCCTGTCATTAAGGCAAAAACAATTGGAAACACACAATCTTCCTTTTAAAAAAACAAATGTAAATAACTGGTAAAACAACCGAGGCACAAACTTTAAATGTGTTATCCATTTGGAAACGATTTACATTGCAAGCTCTTTGAATCATATTTTGAGACGCAAAAATTATTATTTCCTTCCCATCTGCTGACATTAATCAGCTTTGAAATAATAAACTATCATCTACAGTTTTTTCATAACTTAGCGAAGGCAAAATAAGCACTATTCTTGGATAGTCAAGGGCAATGCAGGAATGTGAGTTTTCTTCTTTTTGACATTACAGGCTCTAACTTTCTGAATGAAATATTAGCCTCGGGAAATTGAAGTGTAACATCGTCATAAATGTTTCAAAATCATTCTGCGTGATCAGTTTCTGCCCTGTTTTTCACAGTAGCAGCAAATTGTCAATTTGAAACTTCTGATTCAGTATGATTAATACTGTGCTCTTTGGATAATGTTGAAGTCATAGTTTCCATCGCTAAAATTTCTCTTCTGGAACTATTTTTATCATTACATCTCAAATATACTTTGGTTAAATATTGTCGACCTTTCCAGTACAAAATTCCATTCACAATACGCCTTGATATTTGTTGTTTCCATGTTTATATTTGTCGTTCTCTTGATTATATTTGTCGTTCTCTTGATTATATTTGTCGTTCTCTTGATTATATTTGATTATTTTCACGTTTGTTCAAGTAGTGCTTATTACTATTTCTCTATACTGATTGTATTTTCACTTAGTTAATTTATTTAATTTTTATACATTAAAACTAAAAGCAGACAGTACCAGAGTTGGCAGTGATGTAGAAATCTACATCACAGCAAGCTTGCTGCAGTCTCGCAGCAATATAAAAATCTATTTCGCTGCAATGTAGCAACTGCACACATTCTAGCTCGGCGCGAGCTAGCTGAGAGCTCGCAGAGAGCTCATTCTATATCGCAGCGATATAGCTATCTCGCATAGCTATCTCGCAGCGAGCTTGCAGCGAGCTAGTTGTGTTACTTGGGAAGACCACATTCTTGGAACTAATAAAGCCAGGTAATTATTCTAAATAAAACAAATCATGTTTCAAAACGCAAAGTTATTATTGTTGTTAAAAATATACCGAAAATGGTGGACAATTTCTTCTAGCATGCCATTCAATACTGTAAGCACTTGCCATAATTGTTGTTCTGATTATGACACTCAAGTTCTCCTGATTTTCTTTATGAAGCTAAAAGAACAAGTTCTAAATCAGAAAAAAATTAATATGAATAATACTTAAACAAAATTAAAAATACATATTAAATTATAAGATTCAAATACCTTTGAAATTTTTACAAGTCCTGCTGCTTTTGCTGCATCATCAAATGCTTCTGTATAACCACCTCCACTGCTATTCAAATAGAAAACGAATGCTCCCGGTTTCAATGCATCAAACATAGGCTAAAAAATATTTTCAAAATAAAGTAAATTAAATTTATCAATTTATTTTTAAAAATGCCACAAGTTTGTTAGTGATTTTCATTTCATTAACACTAGCTGCATTCCCAAAAGTTTCAGTTTGCAAATGTAGCTAATATTTTACCAGGGCTAAATCTCGAAACACATAGGTGTATGACCAATTGTGGACTATATCCATGAGCGATAATACATTGCAAAATTATACAAGTTCCACCAATCCTAAAATAAAATCATTTTTAAAAAATAAAATCAAAATAGAACTTGCAGGGTTAAATACAACTTACTGTATAAAATTGTCTATCAGCAAAACGAAGCAGTTCAGAAAAGGCGTTCATCCAAGATTGCAGTAGTAAAAAATTCGAGCAAACAAATAAAATCATTCCCGGCACAACTGCTGGTAATATTGAGTGAATAATATGTCTGTTTTTTTAAAATGTAAAAAGTTTTATTTTACCTTTTTTTATTTTTGGTAATAATGAATCAGCAATGTTCCAGGGACAAGGTGGTGGTGTTTAACCCTAACAGAATGATGTCATTATACCCCCAGAATGCTTTTGGCTAAAAAGGGTGGAAAGAGATCAGGTGTGCTCACTGTGACTCCACCCCTTGAAGTCACATGACTTGTGCCTTAGGTTAGCACCTACTAATTCCAATAATATTTTGAAGACAATGATATTTTTGTTTTTTTCTTCTAAGATTGAGCATAGACTAGATATGACCCCATTGCAGGTGGCAATTTTAGATCCATAGAAACCTGTAAAAAAACATCTGGTGACATCACAGTCTACAGGCAAAACTAAAAAATGACGTTACATAGCCGGAGCGACCTATTTTATGTTTTAAGTACCTTGTGACGGGACTCATGTGTGACGTCATTAAGGAAATTAAGAAAGCTAGAATTCTCAAATAATTACAGTTTTTTATTCTGTGGCTAAATAGCAAGCACAAAATGGAGTACAAAAAAACCCCCTCTCTCTCGGAGAGAGTAGACTGGCCATTATATAAAATAAAGAAGTTACATGCAAATTAGGTTACAGAGCTGAATTAAATATTCCTATTATTAATTGGTTTAAAACAATTATTAAAGATATAAATTAAACTAACTAAATGGGATAAAAATAAGCATAAAATAAACTGAAATTAAGCTTGTTTCGCAGAGGTAGCGCTTGCTGACTTGCGGGTTCACCTAAAAAATGTCACAAAAGGAAAAGATTAGTACACTGCTTATCACTAAGTACATAAATGCAACAGAAGAAAAACTAACACTTTGAAGCTAAAAGAAGATAAAACAGTCGAGTTGGAGCTTACTACACAAGAAGAGAACCTCAGTGCTTAAACATAGTCACATGAGTAAGGGCCTCTATATGCCCAAGGGAGGACATATAAGAATGGCACATCAGCCCAGCATTTAACAGCGATGCCTATAATATGGCGATTTCAGCATAACAGCGATGCCTATAATACGGCAATTTCAGTATAACAGCGATGCATAACAGCAAGTTCAGCATAACAACGAAGCATAACAACGAAGCATAACAGCGAGTTCAGCATAACAGCGATGCATAACAGCAAGTTCAGCATAACAACGAAGCATAACAGCGAGTTCAGCATAACAGCGATGCATAACAGCGAGTTCAGCATAATAGCGATGCATAACAGCGATTTCAGCATAACAGCAAGTTCAGCATTACAGCGATTTCAGCAAGTAAAAACTCACAAAATATATCAATATCAAGTCATATCAGATCAGCCAGGCGAAATAATAACTTTCTTTCTTATTTATAGGCATAAATAAGGAGAAACTATAACAAATAGGGGACAACCAGATAGCTAATTGTGATTGTCTATTCTAATTAAGTCAAACTATTCACTAAAAAGGGGTTAAAGCCTCTCCATTAATTCAAGTGACATAATAATATAAACAAAGCTATTTTTGCGCCCTCAAGTGACAGAATAACAAACTGTGAATTTGACCAGTCTCGTCACAACCTTGGTCGCGAGGTAGCCCATCTGTCAAACACATGCGCAGATTGAGCACGGGCCAAATTTCTCGTGCACCACCACATTGGCGCTACTTTATCCTTTACTTACCTTGCATTGGACAACGACATGTAATCTCTAAGCGGGCTACTAAAAAGCCCCTGAAGTATCCCTTAAATTATAAGCTAAGTTTCTGGAAAAAATGTCAAAACAATCAAAAATTTGGGAAAATTAAGAAATTTTGTCATTTTGTGATTTTGTATGTATAAATGGGATTGAATTTTCTAATTTTATACATCATAAATTTGTGCAAATATGCAAAAATTTCCTTTAGGATATTCTTTATCATCAATGATTGAAAAATGACACTGTAGAATGAAAATCTTTTAAAAATCTGTCAAAATGATTAGTTAGTAGGTCAGATTTAAAGGTACAGGATAAAAGGTTGAACGGTTGAACAGGTTGAACGGCTGGGTAGGTCTAAAACCCAATTCAACTGGGTTGAACCACTTCACCTGAAGTGGTTAATCCATCAAATGTTCACTCTGTCTATGAAAGCACTTGCAAACAATCTTCTCAGCACGATTTTTTGCAATTTTTAGCATTTACGAGTACTTTTATACTGTTTTAAACAGAATTATTTCTACACACATACATGAAATGCAGGTTGATGACGTAACCTGTACCTTTCGTGACATACATCGATGTAGTGGTTGTCGACGAGACAATGTAAAAATGTAAAAAAATTAAGAAGAATTCGAAAGTTACTGATTTATTAATATTAATTAATTAATTAATTAATTAATATTTATTGATTTTAAGTGCTTTTATGGGCGGGTTGAACACTTGATGGATTAACCACTTCCAGTGAAGTGGTTTAATCTAGTTGAATTTGGTTTTAGACCTACTCAGCCATTCAACACGTTCAACCATTCAACTCGTTCAACCATTCAACCGTTCAACCTTTTATCCTGTACCAATTTAAAAGGTTATCTCACAGTCAGCATATTGAAAGTTCTATTGTTTACTTGTTTCAAACAGAATATTTCATTGTCACTATTTGTTTCTTATACTCCAATTACATTACTGACATTAGATATGAATGTGGTACATTGTGTTGTTGCACTTTCATCTTCATCTGATTATTATTTGAATTGTTTTGGTAACTGTTATAAATAAATTAACAAGATATTGTAGTCAGTGTAGGTTTTTGAAAAAAAAATCCACTTCACATATTTATAAACATCTAATGTTATCATGTTTTTATCAATTGAATAAAATTTAGTATTTTGGTAAAATTCAATGTAAATAAGTCAGAGAAAGTAAAAGAACTCATGTTTTAGATTCAAGCAAAAGCATCAGTAATGTAGCTGCCATTTAGTGGAAAGAATAAACATTAATAGTTTTACATTTTGCCACAAGAATTCATCTAAAGCTGCTTAAAAAGAGGAGTAAAGTTTTGTAAGCTAAATATTTTAAACATTTATAATTTTTATATTTATTTTTATCTGGATTCTGAATGACAGAAACATTCCTACATTTTCTCTGAAGTGTGTACATGGTGGTGACTGGCAGGGGGTGCCAATAGGTGAATTTTCCTCTCATTGAGCAAAAATTTGGCCATGCCTCTTACATCACTCAAGGGTTACAGTTGCTTCTCTTTCTATTGAAAACAGTGAACTCCAACATTATTTATTATGTTTTTATGGGGACGCGTCAGCGGTTCGAAATCAATTGCTTCAAATGCAATTGATTCGAAATTAATTATAAATCAATGCAAATGATTCGAATTCAATTGCTTCGAATGCAATTGGTTCGAAATTATTAATAAATAAATAAATAAATAAATAAATAAATAAATAAATAAACCAATTGCAAAAAAAGTTGCAATTGGTTCGAACGTCTTCCAGCACCGAACTTGATAATTACGCAGTGCCGCGCGCGATGCACTCGATCCGGGGAAAAATAACAAACGTTTCCCGGCAAAAAAATTTTAAAAATTTCTCCCCGGGTTGAGTGCCTCGCGCGTGGCATGCACTGTAGTGGTCTTCCGTACTTGAGAAGACCTACTACACTTAGAAATTTTTAAAATTTTTTTGCTGGGAAACATTTGTTATTTTTCCTCGGATCGAGTGCATCGCGCGTGGCATGCGTAATTATCAAGTTCGGTGCTGAAAGACGTTCGAACCAATTGCAACTTTTTTTGAAATTTTTTTTATTTCAAAACAAACGTTTTAGTATTTTTGAATCAATTTCGAATCAATTGTTTTTTTAAACAATTATATTCGAACTAATTAAATAAAAAACATTACTGTTTTTTATTTAAATTTATTGCTGTTCGAAGCAATTGCATTCGAACCGGTGACAGCACCCTGTTTTTATTTAATTGAATGTTATTAGAATTTTTATATGTATAAATTTAACTAATAAATAAAGTAACAAGGCTTTGGGTATGAATATATTTCTTATTTATTTTATTTATTTGAAAAAATTTGAAAAAATGAAAAATAGCTTGAAAAGACACTTTCAAACAAATAAAATTGCCATTACTGAATTTGATAAAATATACATGAAATATGTGGTGAGATTTCTAATAGAAAACAAATTAGTCACAACACATGTTCATTTTAGATTACTCATTATGTCAGCATATTACTCTTTCCTTCACCTGAAAAAAATAGCCAGTTTGAATTTATATAGTTTATAGAAATTAAATTAAATTTGTGACGGCCTTTTGGACACACTCGTCCCGAGGTCGTCAAGGAAACCTTACACCCACCACATAGGGTACATCAGGAGGCCCCACCTCCCGATCACGTGACCCTGTGAGTTACTCAACAGAGCCTCAGTCTAGTCTTGTCTTGGACACAGAACAGAGAGGAGCTCCGTTCTGTGACTCAACCTGATATAGAGATATGAGCAGTTTTAGAGGGATGAGTCTCTCTAAGCTGGCTCCGCAACCTATTCAACATGATTATTTGGGTCTTCCCGATAATCATTATTTAGGCACTTGATCAATACAAGTTCTGAGGCATTGAGCCATGGTTCTACTTCATCATGGCTCGCCACAATGTGACGAGCCATGGGCAACAGGATTCAGAATGGCGCTGACTGTCAGCGATGCAATAAGCGGGGTAAGGTGACTGGAGGGTCATCTTACTATTATCTTAAATAAACAACTGTGACTTAAACGCATGTCTGAGTCCGCTTTATTTGTGTCTGCTAATCTAGCTGCTTGGTGTACTCCAAATACATCAAGCAGTCTGAAAGGCAGTCACAAATTAACCTTCAGAAAAAATTCACTTTGCTGAGTTAACAAATTTCCTGTTTTTTCTTTCTGCTGCCCTGCACAAATGATTTTCTCTCAAGCACTTATTGAGATATTGCACACAAATAAATGTTCTTGTACAGTCATAAGTTTTTATTATCTTTGGATGAATGTTTGAAAATTTTGCTTTTAAGATGGAGCATAAAGTAGACATTACTCCATTGCAAGTGGCAAGCATAGATCCATGGAAACTTGTAAAAAACACACTCAATTTCAAATGAAAAAATACAAATAATGTAGATTACCTGCAAAATTTACTTCCAATTGGCTAATGATGCCCATCCATGCATCTGAAGGAACTCTTAGTCCTCCCCTTGATAGAAATTATATTCAGTTGCCCATGTTTTAATCCGCAATGGGCAACTGTCCAGTCGGAGTACCTAACATGCTGTCAATATCACTGCAACAGAAAGCAATGAATCCAGCTACATAGCTTAAAGCTTTATTGCCACAATCCACACTGCTTGCTCTAATTTCATTATACAGTATAATACAGTAGCACTTTCATCAGGTTCTAGCACAATGTAGCTGCCATCATTTTCAAACTCATCATGTTGAACAAACTTTTCTGTGGAATTGTTCACTACATTTATAAACAAGTCATTGTGGTTATAAATGACATCAAATCATCATCCTTCTTCTCAACATTGGCAACTACAGTTGAAGTTGAACTTTCAGCTAAACTGGTTGATTCTGCAAGTGAAGTGGTAGCAGTGTGCTGCTCAGCTACAGAGGAAGATCTGGAGATGCACAATTCATCTGCACTTGATGTCAGAATGAGAATTCAAATATGACTATAAACATCAGATGGTAACGAGTGATTATAGGCTGCAACAACAAAACAAATTTATGAGAAAAAGTTTTTAAGGCAGTCCTGGTTTAGGCGTGCAGTCAAAATATGTTTAATGTCATTTGCTTGCACATCGTGAAACAGTCTCTGTAAAGACTCAATACTCATTACGAATCCTTTCTGAAATGATAGCAGAAATTTCCTGGTCCCTACGTGTAACTCATAAACTGCCTGTTTTAAATTTTTAAGTTGTTTGTTTTGCTTCTCAAATTTCAAGCCAAATGCATACTCACTTTTTGCTTTATCAATTGGAATATGGCTATTCATAATTCCAAAACCATCATTTACAATTTCAAATAGCTTTGCTGCATCAGAAGCAGAATTTGTTGTAAAAACTGAAAATTGATGGTTGCTGTCATAAGCTACAATATCATAATGTTGTGGTGGCCCAATCAAACTTCCATACTTGGTGTTGCAGGTTTTGGCCACCAGAGTGTTTTTCAGTGAAAAAACACTCACTCTCTCTCTCTGGGTTTTGTCCAGTTAGGATGTTTTGTTTTCTCTCTTTTGTGTTGATAGAGTATGGATGTCTTATATTATTTCTCAGCCACTGAACTTTTTCCAGAACTTTCCATTCTTATTAAAATTGGACTTACTGACTTATAGTATTAAGGTAGTGTTTTGGCCCTATTGTGCCTCAGTTTAATCCTATTCTTTTTGTGTTTTTGGCTAGGCCTAACATTTTCAGTTAGGTTTTTATTTCTATTCCTTATTATTAGTGTATCTGCTTTAAAGTGGGCCCAGTTCTTACAGAATCATCTCCAACGAAGCAAAGGGCTTTTGCAGTTTGATTTGAAAATAGTTGGGCAGCAGTTCGCACATGCTGTCTAGCTCGACTAGTAACGTTGATGTGGTGCTCACGTTGATGTGATGCTTACATTGATGTGAAAACCTACTCTGAGCTCACCTTTGTTTTGATTCAGTAGTTTATATATCATATCTTTAGTAACAATTGAGCCATTCAATTGTTTGAACTCATAATCAATGAAATGGTTCCGCAGTAATTTCAACAAATGTGAAATATCATAAAAAATGCAAATCTTCCTAGTTTTGACAGTAGGATTATTGAAAAATTTTTTTGTCATTTTAACATGACTATTAAGTTTGTTTTAAACAAACTTAATAGTCTTGGCTGGACTTAAGTGTTAAGGGTAGTGCACATAGTGAATCATCCTTAGGGCAGATAGAAACGTTTTAATCACGTTTTTATTGTGAACCCTATATATATGAATGGTTGATCTAACTACTGTAAAATGTGCACTTTTGACATCTAGAAACAACTCAATTGAATTGTTTCTAGTTATAAATTTGATTATTAGAAAATTATAAATTTTAAGTGTTTAATAACTTTTTGTAAATGGATAATTTTGTCACTACATACATAGATGGCGTTAGTAAAGTTAATGTGAATCTGTTTTATATCTATGGATAAAATAGCAAGAATTGTTTACTCAAATTAAGTCAATAAAAAAATAGAAAATAACTTATTAATATTTATAAAATTACATTAAATACTTTATTAATTAATCTAAAATTGATATGGCGGTTCAAAATGGTTTAGTGCAATTTAAAAAATAAGGTATGAATTAAGTTAACTCAATAATTTAGCTGTTATTGTCAGGGGGTATTGTTGTTGGATATTTGGGCACAAGAGGCCACTTAATCTATGATGTCATTTGATGGTCAGGTGACATGTCACATGGTGTGTGATGTCATACGTCATGTGATGTGAAATAACACAGTTGCATCCATGTTATGTGTGTGTGAAGACCTTCTGTGGACCATGTGATATGATGGCCACTGAAATGTGCTTGGACTGGACAGTGTAATTATGTACTTTGACTTGTGCTTTCTTTAGTATTTATTTATGCAACATTGTCCTTTTAAGTTATAAGGATTACCATTGTTTTGTATGTTTACTTGAATTAACATTAAACAAGGTAATGGGCCCAGGGCGTGGCTTTAGTTATTTTTCTAGAAGAATTCAAGATGGCCACCCTCATGGAGTTTTGCCAAGATGGCCACCCCCATGGAGTTCTGCCAAGATGGCCGCCTCCAGAAAGAAGCAATGAAAATGGTTGCAAGTCTAATTTAAGTTTAAGTGTAGGAATATATATTGGAAGTTCCAATAAATTCCTTGTGTGTTTAAAGAAGATTTAGTTTGCATTTTTAGTGTATCTTCTGTTTCACCAGTCCAAGATCTGTTTCACCAGTCCAAGGTCATTTTTGTATTTATGATTTGTTATTGGAAAGGTCTAAAGCAATATTACTGAGTGGTCTTAAGCCATAATAATTTCAAGATGGCTACAAGTTCGTTGTTCTCCATAGAGAAGTTATGCGATTCCAACTATAACACTTGGAAGTTCAACATACGAATGTGTTTAGTTGAGAAGGATTTATGGGCGCATGCTGAAAAGGAGGTCGTGTCTCCAACTGATCCGGACGGGCTGTTGAAGCATAGACGTGATGCGGATAAAGCCTTAGCGACATTAGCTTTAAGTGTCAACCCGGAACAACAGATTCATATTTTAGATGCCA
>JAQFZN010002354.1:0-11640 GCA_034687075.1 Geophilus carpophagus | reverse complement strand
CACTCAATAATTGGGTGATTATGATTATTGAAATAATCAAAATAATCAAATAATCACATACTTATTGAAACCCCCTAATATATTTTGTATATTGTATTTATGAACTAATGATTTTTTTTTCATATTTTTTTATTTTTCTAGAATGGAAGGAGGTGAAATCGACATCCCAAGGGTGAATTTCGGAGCTTTCAAGCCGGTTGCTATGCATTCTACTCATCTGTGACTAAGAGCAGGTTGCGAACTGAACTGGGAGAGAAAAGAGCCTTCCTTTTATTTGATTCTGATGGCAATTGATGGTGACTGAAAACTCGCCGCTAGATGGTGTTTACTCAAGCTAAAAACTTAGTAAAATTGTTTCCATTCGCTTTTTTTACTGGGTAATGGAAAGGTGAAAAAAGGCGGGTTGGGAGAAGGGGTCACATATTTCTAATGTATTCATTGTTTTTTGGTTGGGTTCTCTTATTGTCTCGACGCGTACGCCCTCGGGGCCGCGAGTCTCGTGATTGCAAAAAATCAACTTGACACTTTTACCAAGTTGCCGTGTCACGAAGGTTCTGATTGGTGCAAATGGGAAAGATGCACTTTTAACCTCACTTCGCTCATGATAAAGTGAAATTAAATTATTAAATTATTAAAATTAATAAAAAAAAGTTGTACATTTTAAATATTTAATGTCGAACACAAACTACGTACAAGTAAACAACGTAAGTATAATTGTAGTCATAAAAAGTTGAAACGAACATTGTGTATTTTTTGATGCTTGTGCTTTTTCGACACGTGCCCCTCGGTGCCATCATTCGACTCACCTGTCTTTCAGCTGCTTGCAGCTTACTGGCAGGTGGGTATTATTCGCTTTATTTCAAAGCTATAAAACTAGAAAACTTCTCCAGGTCCAGTATGTAATTACACGTTCCTTCACCGCCCATTACTCGAAAAACGGTGTCTAATACGGAACAACCAAATATCTGGCCGTGCTGCCATCTCGTGACTTAATTACTCGTCATTTCAAATTATTTAAAACAATAAAATGTAACTTTTTACAATTGTAAAAAATGAATTGTGAATTCGATTTTCTTATTAATTTTTTTGACTTGTATAAAAGAAGTGAAAGCAAAAAAAAATGCTGTAGGCAGATGCCTTGGTCGCTACTATGACAGGATTGTTAATGCACGCTTCTGTTTTTAAGAGCTTTAATATCAAATTAAATGAAGGCGCCATGAGTGTGCAACTTCATTTGACAAGAAGATGGCATTTAGCTCACTCGCATTTTTTTCTTTTCTTTTTCGAGTGTTTGAAATCCGCCGCGTATTACGTTAGCATGAATTTTCAATCATACTCTTTTGTTTCATTTTATTAAAGAAAAAAGATTATTTTACTTTAAAAAAAAATTGTGTAATTTATCTTTAAAAATTTTAAATAGAATTTTAAATATGTAACAAAATAGAAGTTTATCTAAGACTCTTTTTTTGTGGCTTAAAAGCCATTATTATAGATTCCTTATAATTTAGTTGCACGTGTAAAAATTAGAGAGAATTCCTAGGCCTGTTTTAAGGTGGGGGAGCGCCATTTATTAAATCTAATGATAGAATTAAAAACAAGCATTGTGGAAAAAACTATTAAGTTGAATGAGGGGGCAACCAAAGAGCATTTCTTATATTCTTTCTAATTACGAGCTTTACTCTTGACTCAATTCAATTATGCTACATAAAAATGTGTGTGTGTGTGCTAAGCCTAAAAAGTTTTCAAACTGCATTTTACATTTTTTTTTTCGGAAATTTGTATGTTGAACCCGCAAAATGACTAATATTGCTCAGTCTATGCCAGGGCTTTTTAATGTAATTACTAAGCACACAACTGCCTCTTATTTAACGCAGCATATGGTAAAAACACTAAGTCTTTATGATGCAAAAACTGATGTGCAATATTATAATTTTTTTCTTTGTACAAACTGTAAAAGAGAAGGAAAAAAAATTGTTGTTGTTGTTTTTAAATTAAAGTTAGGGTTTTGTAAAAACCTAGTAAACAAACATGGCTGATTGACAATGGCCACCCAAGAAAAATGTCTGTGTTTGCCAATTATTTCCGCTAGAAATTAGACCCAATTGCGCACTAATTGATTTCTATTATGTTCGATGAATCGTGACAAGTTGCTGAAATTACATGTACCTGCTGTGCTAGGCTAATTTTGTTTTTTCTTACCTGCCAGACCACCCTTTCGGTCATTTTGCTAAATTTGACATAAGAAAAATTCGCAGTAATTAGAATTTTTAATAAAAATTGAAACAAATGAAATTGTTATTATTTAAAAATGTAATACGAATTCATTTACATTTCATTGTATTTCTCATCATTGTGCTCTCAAAGGAATCAAGTTTTGATATACCGACATAAAATTAAAATGACAGTAGTGAAATGAGAGAAGAAACTCGTAGTTTTTCATCAATAATTCGATTTTTAAATTTATAAATGTATAAAATTTATAAAAAAAATTATAAATTTTTTTAGTTTATTGATAAAAATATAAAAATACAATAAAATTGAAAAAAAAATAAGAGGGGAATAATAAAAAAAAAGGGCGACACCTTTGATTATAGGTTTTGTGTAGGCACTTGTGGTTTGGTAGATGGATATAAGATAGATGGCATTTTGCACAGTAGGGAGCGCACAGTCTAGGCCCTTTAGCAAAGAAAGGCCTATTTCTACTGTACCACACACACTGCATTTGTCATGCTAGGGGAGGCCCCTGAGTTGCAGCAGGGGGTCCTTCTGTTCTTATGCCTACAAGTTTTTCAGAGTAAGCAACCAGGGTTGGTCTGAGGCAACGACGAGTATTTTGACTCAAGTTTGGTCATGTATGAATTTACACTTGAACTAACTTGAATTGCAACTGACACTTGATGAATGTGATTTGATTTATTGAGAGACAGGAAGTGCACGTTTCGACTTAAATTTGAAAATAAATATATATTTCTCTGATTGGTTTATCTACTTTAGTGTTAGTAGCAAGTAAATTGTTTTCTCAAGAGTTTGATACAATGTATAATGCGGTAATTTGAGTTTGTGTTTTCAAGCACATGTTGTGGGTCGTGGAGAGAAAGTTATGTGTTCACGGTTTCAAGAATATTGCAACAAAGGCATGCAATATTTATGAAATTTGTCAACCAACCAGAAACAAATAGAGACAGAGCTCACCCGACGTGCCTGTGGTTGGTCCGAGTTCTTGTTGTTTCTACTTGTTTGGTTCATTCTACCATTAAATTGAATGCAAATTTTAATAACTGTTTGGATTCCATTTTTGGCCACATGCAAGAGCTTCATTACTGCTTTCTCTACCATATTATTTCATGCTTTGATTTCAAGTTGTAACTTTTCAACTATTATTTTCAATTGAATATAATTAAATGCTTTTTTTTTGGTTACATTGAGTGGTTGCAAAATTCCTATAGCTGAAATAATTGAAATGAAATCTGTAGAATAATTTTTTTTTTCAATTTATTTTCTTTTTGCATGAAGACATTCTTTTGTTCAGATTTTGGCTTAGCAAATTGATGGCATTTATCGGTGTGGAAAAGTCATTTGCACAATTCTCTTCTCAATGTAAATGGGCAACAAAAAGAAGAATGAAAAAATAAGTACTTTTGTGCGTTTTTTTTTCTATTTTGTGTTGAACATTCAACACAATTAAATCCTATTTAATTTCCTCGCAAGCTGTTTAGTCGAGGGCTATTAGGTTTCATCACCATGAATTAGTGAGTAGATAAGAGAAAACGCGTGCTTGTAGTTTTAACATGTTGCGCTGAATGTGATTTAATTTGTGCGTAATAGTGAAATTATTTCTAATTTTTCAAAAAAATTGTTTTGTTCAAAATGTTTGCAAATTAAATTATTATTGTTTTAGTATTGATAATGAAAGAATAAATTTGCTAATTTTTTTCTGCGTGTTTGCAATCATTTAGTTACTGAGAGCATTGCTCAAACATGGCCACCAATTGAATGCTCGTTACGTATTAATGGTGGGCGACCATTTTAATCTGATTTGTGGTTTGTTCATTTAGTTACGAAGGTTATAGCCATCAGTTATCAAACATCTCTGTAAAATTTATTTTATTTATTTATTTTTTAAAAATATTTATGTAATTTTATTTTATAGTGAGAAAATATTCAGAAATTAGATTTTTTATTTTAAATAAAAGCAACTTCATTGATGTACTGGTGCGCATGTACAGACAAATGATATGTCAGCGAAATTGGTACAGCGTATAGGCAAATAAGTTGTGGTTGAAATTAATTGTTAGTTTTCTCGTGATAGACATATCGTTCGTCTTTCGCCATGTTACTTTTTTTTCAGTTTAGGTAATTTTTTTTTTTTTCTAGATTGCATTTCACAGTTGCGTGAATTATTGATAAAATATTCTTTAAATTTTGCATTCATTTGTAAATTTGTTTAAAAATAATAAAGTTCGATAGATTATTATATTTTCAAACATCGAAAATAAACTTTTAATTGACAATTTAATTTTTTATCTAAAATATTTGAAGCTTGACTTTGAGCTTTTATTTTTGTATGCTACAAATTTATTTGAAAAAAGTGATTAAAAAATAACCGAAGAGATTGATTTAAATGAACAGAGTAAAGTATTAGTGAGTAAATCTTGGTCTATTTGCCACCAGAGTGCAGTCAGTCAGTTAATGAAGTTAATACCCTTGGTGACAATTAGAAAGTGGCCTGTTTACATTGGGATTCTCCCTTTTTGTCATTTATCAAGTGACTTGTCAGGGTTTCTGTGATAGATGAAGGTGGCGCCTTCATGCGGCCGACTTGTGAAAAATAATTAATAAATTGCCTCGCATTAACTAGCAATTGTGTGATGAATATCAAATGGTGCATAATCGATAAATCTACAACCAAATGGAAATTGAAATTAAGTCCTACATTTAGCCCTAATTGTTATTCCAATTTTGGAACTTGGGATCTATTTTTTTTAAAAAAGTGATTTCATTCAAATCATTTTTCAAAATAATAACATGAAAAAAACTTTAATTTCTTTTCTACTTTCTTTTTTCTTGCATTATTTCAATAATTTAGTTTTTAACTTTATTATCAATTGACTATTATTGCTTAAGGTTGAAGCAAACCTAAAATTAAAAAATAAAGAAAAAGTCAATTTATATATAGGAAATGGAGGTGTGTCAGTGAGGTGTTAAAAAAAACAAATGACAAAATGTATGTTTTTCTTCCATTAGTTTTTTTTTTTTTTGCACGAGCATAATAAGGGTTATGAGCAATGACAATGATAGCAAAACCATTTATGTGCATGAAAATTATACGCTAGCTACTCGCTACTGAATAATTGAGAGGAGTTTTGACTTGAATAATTGCTGCCTATCCTCACTTCCTTTTTGTTTGCACTCCTTCATATTTTTTATTCTACCTCCTCTTCCTCCCCTTTAATACAACATTTCTATTGTTCAGTCATCTATACAAATGATACCCTATCACATGAAGAAAAAAAATTGATAGAAGCATTTTAAACGGTTACATGAATTGTATTTGTCTGCTCACTGCTACTTTTCCAGTTAAATGGAAAGTGTAATTTTTAAGAAAAGAAAAAATGAAGGAAAGACAATCAGTGCAGTGGAATTGTATTGCTTTTTCTAACGATTGACAAACACAATAAAAGTTTAGCTCTTTTCGCTCGAATTGAAATTTTGTTATTCTGCGAATGGGTTGCGAGTTCTTTTGATCGTAAAAATGTAATGGGATTTGAAAATAAAAAAGAATGAGAGAGAAAAGATGGAAAAAATAAAGTAAGGGTTCATATTTGCGTTATTATCTACAATCATATTGTTGAACGTTTTGAACCATTTGACTCGATGAGATCACTCGTGAAGTCTAATTCGATTGTGCTTTGCGAAATATTTAACAATAATTTAAGTATAAACGTTTCGTCTCTTTTTTAACTACTTAATGCAATTGTTTCTAAAATTTCTTTATTTTATTTGATTTATAAATTGATCAAGTTTTAAAAATTATTCGTTTATGATATCAGTTGATCATATTGATGATGAATCCACGATGCATGATTACGAAATCGACAGAATGTATCGTTGAAATTATTTGCCTTTTTAAAAATAAAAATAAAATAAAAAATTGAGTAATATTAGCTTAGTTGTGAACAAGTCCGGGCTAGCATTAAATGTACGACTCCTGTTGGTGCATAAAGGATATTAACATTAAAAATTTCAATCTGCAGTTAAAAAACCTCTATCATTTTGAGTGATAAAATGATGAGTGTATATGCGTATTTATTGCCCGGCTGTAAAGCGGATGCCTTTTTTTATTCGCCTCATACCATTTCATCTGAGCATTTTAATGGGCAATCTTTATCGAACTGCAAAATTCCTTTCCGAGAAATGCCTCCTGTATCACTCTCATTTCGTAGATCTCTGATGTTTTATTCAAATCATAATTATTCCCATATCTTGTGCTCTGCTTTTGCTCACTAGGTGGCATCACTCATTATTCGCAAATGAATGGAGGCTAAAAGCCAATCTGCTTATTTCCTTTTCTACAATGTTTTTCGTGGAAAAACTCTTGAATCAAATTTCACTCACCGAACATTGCATTCTACGATTGAATTGACAATGCCAATTTTACGAGTCCAGTTTTAGAGGGAGAATAAAAAAAATCGATTTTGAAAATTTGAAATTCGATAAAATAACAACTTAATATATTTTTTCATTTTGTTTTTGATTTTTGTCTTATCTTCAATAAATCTTATTGAGCAAATATCCTCTTTTTAATCAGTTATAAATGGAAAAAGAAGTACGGTAAGGTGATTAGGTTGTTTAAACTGATAGAAGTTTGAATTTTGTGAGACTTTTAATGCCATCACCCATCGAGAGACGGCGCCACAAGACGTTGATGGTTATATTGCGTGCCTGATGAGTTGGGCAATAAGTTTTCATTATTGATGTTGACATGTTATAATTGCCATGTTCACATTATACTCCAGTCAGTTGTGAAATATATGCCGGCAAACTTTATTGCTTAAATTTTAAGATGTAGTGATAAAAAATTTTCTGTTGAGATGGGAAAAAAAATTGAGTTTTAATTTTTAATTCTAGAAATTCTTTAAAACTGAAAACATGATTGGAGATCAAATATTTTGTACATAAAAATTCTAATTGATTTATTATTTTTAATTTTTTTCTAGATAATGCGTTCAAACGAAAGCAAATAACAATTTTCATATTTTATTATAACATGTCACTCGATTTCCTCACAACTCTTCATCATTAGTGTCATGCGGGAATTGTTTTCGCTTATACTTTCTCGACTCTTCATATAAGTGTTTGCACAGCTTATGGATATCTAATTATATAGAGACACATGCTGAACGAATGGTCAATTTTATTGATCTCACTTTTATTCTTGATCTGTTTATTTAGCATAGTTATAAATTAGTTTCCCATCTTAGAATTTTTTCACTTTTTTCTTTATCCATTAATTTTGTTTGTATATTATTTTTTAAGCATTATACTTATGTATTATTTATACGTAATTGTTTTCAGAGAGTAAAAGAATCATTTACAATGGAAGTTTTTTGTTAAAGGAAGTAAATAACTCGAAATGATGACAAGCTTGAAGTTGTGGAAATAAGGGTGGGTACGAAATTTATTACGCTGGTCGAGAAATTAGATACTGTATTAATTTTGCTGCGATTTGCAGTATTACTTAACTTGGAAAGGAAATTTTAAAATGCTGCAGCATCTAGTTGAAAAATCAATTATTTCCGGTTACAAATTTCAAATGTAATCAATTGCGTGATTACAATTGAATGTTTGACAGAATCAATTGGATTTTAAGTGGTTATTGCTTTCACTACCGGCCGGTGCTTTATACTTAAAAAAAGCTTCTGGGATAAATTTTATGTCCGAATGAAGAAGGGTTGGAATAAGTACTACATGGCATTACAATGAATTGATTTAATTTTTGTTTATTTATTGGTTTCAGTTGAAGGGTTACGTATTTGTTTGGTCAAACTGAAAAATCTGGTAGGACCAGCATCTTTCCTTTCACAACACTTTCATCAGTGCAATGCACTAGTTATTTATGCATAAACATTGCACGAAGAGCGAGATGAAGCAAAGTGCACAATCTCACCAAACTCAGGTATAAACAAAGCCATAATGAGTTGTCGTTGCCATGGGAATACTTTATTTTTGTAATTTACCCCTTTGCTAAGTGCATCCATGTATAACCATTTGCTTGACAAACTCATTGAAAACACAACTACTGCTTCTATTTATTCAAGATGCAGCTTTACCATAAATCTTAATCATTTATGGCAACCTGCTTCCTGCTTAAGGGTCAACTTTGATGTTCCAACGAATATTACCATTATTATCAAATTTAATCAACAGTTTGATTAAAAATATACCTCGTCTTTTCAAACTTTTAAATTGAAATTAAATGCCCTTTCAATTACTTATTTGCTGAAATTGAAATTTCAAAATTATTACCGGTTAAGCATTTGCTAAATTGATTTATTTTTTACAGTTTGTTGATGACAAGATCAGCTATTTAAGGTAGTGTCGTTTCTTAGGAATGGTGTTATTTCATAAAACATCAATGCAATTGAGACTAGGGAACGGGTAAGTGGGTTTTTTTGTATTTTTTTCCTGAGGAGTATATATTGACTTTGCTTGTGGCATTTGAGAGTGGGAGTGGTTTCCACTTGACTGCTTTTCAAGCGGCCAAGATTGGATGCTTTCACCAAGACAAAGTTTGAGATGTGGATTTTTTTTTTAAAACATAGTGTAGAAACTTTTAATGAAATTGTTGGAACCATGTTTTGTACTAAGAAAAAAATTTCTTCATTTCTTCATTTTTTTATTGTTTGTTATTGAAAATAAATAATTTTTACTTCATAAATATCTTGAAATTTTACTTTTAAGTTTTTGATGCAATATAATTAATTAGGCACACCACCAATTTGTTTATTACTTAATAAAATTTATAAAATTGGAAAATTTAAAAACAGAACAAATTTCTAGTTTTTTACAAGTTATTTTATTCACTTGTCTAAAATAATAAAATAAACAAATATTAAATTAATGGCCCTAACTTGCTCGCTTTGTTCTGGGGCACGTTTTAAATGTTTTTTTTTGATACAGTTAAAAAGAGCGAATATGCGATGAAACAGTTAAAATTGCTTATCAATTGTACACGACAAAAAAGTTTTAAAGTATTATACTTAAAAAAGAGCATAAAAAACATTCTCATGCACAGCAGGGTGCTCCCTGGGAGCAAAGTTGTAATTAAACCAAGAAAAACCTTTCTCACATCACAGCAGGAATCTTGGTCATCAGTATCAAGGCGTTACGTATTTCCCTTCATCTCAACAATGCTGTTAACTATGTTGTTTAACAATAAAAAATATCAACGAAAAAATCAATAGACTTAGAAAACTCAACTTTTAAACAAGTAACGCCATCTTTTGAGTAATTGTGGAATTTTTGGGTTTTCGTATTGTCAATTAAATTTTACACAAGAGTGTGAAAAAATGAATTTTATCTGCTTATCAACATTATTTGAACAACGTCGCACCTCCAGGTGGACTAAGGGAGCAAGTTTATAGGCAAATATTAATGGCTGCAATGAATATAAGAGTGTTTAAGACGCAGCTTTTAATCATAGTAATGGGTCTGAGAGAAATATGATGATTATTTTTGATTAAGGAAAAGGATTCCATGCCGTAAAAAACACGTTATGATGGTTATTAACCCCTTTTACATATAGTTTAATTATTCAGGTTGTAGAGGAATATTTAAAAAGTGTGCATATTGAGTTATAATGTCAATGCAAGAGTAAAGAAATGCACAAGATTGCAATGCACACTTTGTTGAGATGTTTTATACAGTATTTTGTCATAAAAAAATTGAACATAAACAGTGGCTTCGAGACTTGGTGATATTGACATAAATTTGTCACATATTTATGTGCTCTGTACGGAGTTGCATTTTATTTCTGTTTATGATTGCTTCCAAAGGGGATGTTCTGCTCACTTTATTTCTGGTGTAGAGGGGAGAATAGAGAAGAGGGAAGATGATGAATCGATATGGTAGAAATCATTTTATATTTTATGTGCTCATAAAAAGAGTTAGCAGCAGACAACTCTGGTGGTCAGAATGGGAATGACACTGACCAATATGCAAGAATTGTTTATGTGCAGATGGTAAAGGAAGAGAAAAATTGCTTTTGAAAAGTGGTCTATTCGTGTATGTGTTAAAGCATAACATTTGATGTACAACCCTCTATTCTTTTTAGAATTTATGTGATGTCTGTTTTGAGAAGTGCTTTTACAATAGATTTGTTTATTTTTTTTTGCAACATGTGACATAGCAAAATTTTATTATATATATATATATATTTTAAATTAAAATTTGTTGTTTAAGTTACATAATGGCCATAAGTTACATCAAGAATCAAGAATCAACGGAGTAAATCATAATGGTTTAAGGTTGATCTATGACTTAAAAACAACTACAAACTAATACATGCGATTGCTAACCATTCACTAATTGTAACTACCTGCCAGTAAGATTGCTGCCTAAGTTAGACTTTTGTTTATTATTAAAACATTAAACTATTCAGGGTATGTTCTAAATATCTATACCTTGTAGATTACAATAGGAACATATCATGTTTCACACTATTGTCGATAGAAGCCACTGTAGCTATCAGTGCAAGTAGAAAATGCTGGATTCAATCCTCTTTAATAAAAAGACTTGTTCATTTTCTGAAAAACAGGATATGACTGTCACTCGCTCTCCTGTCAGGTTTGGGTGTGACAGGGAATTTATTTTGCCAGGCTCAAAATCTTTAAGACGGGCCCCTAAATATGACCGTCACTTGCTCTCCTGTCAGGTTTGGGCAGGACAGGGAAGCAAAGGGGATGGAGCATAATAAATAATCAGCCAAAAGCGGTTCTTAGTTCAAACAACATATATTTATTTATAGTGGTTTTCACTCACCATCTGACTGACCACGACTATACTGCCGACGAATCGGCGTCGCACTGTATTAGCAACTGGGATGTGAATCACGGTTGCCTTAAATTAGGCTCAGTCTCACAGAGAGTGTAGGGCTTTGGTCATGGGTTAAGTGCCGAAGGGGACAGGACCTGTCGGGGGTCCTGACAGGCCTGTGCCCGGTTGGCGAGACTGTCTTTCTCAAAGGCAACCATCTGGTGTTTCGTGAGGAACTCAAGAATAGTTGTCTCTATGAGGGTCAGTAACAGACTGACTCTGTTATCCCAGAGTGCACATCACGGGGGAGTGGCCAATCAGGGGAGGGCCCTGATTGGACCATGTTTCCTAGTCTCGGGGTTTCTCTCTTGTAGAGGTGATGTTGAGGAAAAATAATAAATCCATAACATGTAAAATAAAAATCATTTTATTCCCATAAAAGAATAAAACTGAACACACAAACAGGTGGTAAGGCTGTAGAGCAAGTGTTGTTACAGGCAGTGACCTGCTCTTTTATACACTTTGAGATCCCATGAGCAGGTGGTGAGATATTGCACTGAGTGGAAAAATACAAGCTGTAAAATAATAAATAAAATAAATATAATA